>PVHX01020157.1:0-32662 GCA_004024805.1 Geosciurus inauris
CCAGCACTTATTGTTGCTGGTATTTTGGATAGCTGCCATTCTGACTGGGGTGAGATGAAATCTGAGGGTAGTTTTGATTTGCATTTCTCTAATGGCTAGAGACGTTGAACATTTCTTCATATATATGTTGATTGATTGTATATCATCTTCTGAGAGGTTTCTATTCAGCTCCTTAGCCCATTTATTGATTGGATTATTTGTTTTTTTGGTGTTAAGTTTTTTGAGCTCTTTATATATCCTGGAGACCAGTGCTCTATCTGATGTGTGTGTGGCAAAAATTTGCTCCCAGGATGTAGGCTCTCTGTTCACCTCATTGATAGTTTCTCTTGCTGAGAAGAAGCTTTTTAGTTTAAGTCCATCCCATTTATTGATTCTTGCTTTTATTTCTTGTGCTATAAGTGTCTTGTTAAGGAATTTGGGGCCTAATCCCACGTGATGAAGATTTGGACCTACTTTCTCCTCAATTAGCCGCAGGGTCTCTGGTCTAATTCCTAGGTCTTTGATCCACTTTGAGTTGAGTTTTGTGCATGGTGAGAGGTAGGGGTTTAGTTTCATTTTACTGCATATGGATTTCCAGTTTTCCCAGCACCATTTGTTGTCCCCAACCCTATTTTGTGTTTTATGTAGAGACAAGGTCTCACTGAGTTGCTTGGCACCTCGCTGTTGCTGAGGCTGGCTTTGAACTCATGATTCTCCAGTCTTAGCCTCCCAAAGTGCTGGAATTACAGGCCTGCACCACCACGCCCGGCTCCTCTGGCCATCT
Source organism: Geosciurus inauris (assembly GCA_004024805.1). Lineage (NCBI taxonomy): Eukaryota > Metazoa > Chordata > Mammalia > Rodentia > Sciuridae > Geosciurus > Geosciurus inauris. Next base: position 764 of record PVHX01020157.1, read on the forward strand.
TTTAAATGGGAACAAGAGCCACTGTACTTCATGGAAGGTTGAGGGTGAGTGTAAGCAAAAATAACCAAAATGGTTTTGGCACCATAATGAAAGTACAAATAACTAGGATGGCAGCAGGCTTCATGGATCAGCTATGCCTTTTATTCAGCAATGGAGTCAGGCATCTGAGGGCTCACTTTCTCGCTAGAAAATGGCACTAATTACAGGGGAGGTATGGGTTATGTAGGTTTCATTGGTCGGTGTTTTAGTCCTAGAAGACTTGGCAAACAGGACGTGGGCAAAAGGTTGCAAACATCTGGAACTTCTACTGGGCATGGTTGGTTTTGTTTTTGTTTTTGTTTTTTTTTTGGTACTGGGGATTGAACTCAGGGGCACTCGACCACTGAGCCACATCCCCAGCCCTATTTTGTGTTTTATGTAGAGACAGGGTCTCACTGAGTTGCTTAGCGCCTCACCATTGCTGAGGCTGGCTTTGAACTCGCGATTCTCCTGTCTCAGCCTCCCTAAGTGCTGGGATTACAAGCGTGAGCCACCGCGCCCGGCTTCATGGTTGGTTTTTAATTAGTGTTTTTACAGGGCAAGACTGGAGGGTTCAGGATTCAGAGTCCAGTGCTCATCTGACCTCCAGGGGTCATTGTCTTTACCCAGGGACAAAATTAATGTGTAGTTTCACTGTCATGTCACTGACAAATTATTTATTGGAAGGATCAAAGCTTTGGCTTCCCTCTCTCTCCCTCCTTCCAGATCACATTGTCTTGGGGGGTTTATCAATTACATATCCTTCCATAGGTGATACAACCACACCCACAATCTGACCTCAAATTTTATGATGATGGCACTGGTGGAAATAGTAGGCAAATTATATTTGCAGGCAAATGAGGTTATTTTCTCCACCTAGTTTTCCAAACTTACAAATACAGAATCCAGGAGTGGGAATCCAGGAAGGATTGCTCTCCCTCTGCTGGGTAGGACCATAAAGTTTCCTTGTGACCAACAGGGTCATATTTGACTTCAGGATGTTGTGCCACTAAAGTTACTCATGATAAACAAACACACCCTCCAGCTCAGGGACAGTCCCTCGCCTCCAGAAACTCAGGGTTAACATTCATGGTGCCCCCATTCCCTCTTACATCAGTATGCTTTGCGTGAGCTTCCTTTTGTTTCTAACAACCTCCTCACCAAAAAGGCTCTCTGTCTTGCAGATGAGGAACCCATACCCCTGGCAGGAATTGACCTCCCACCACATCCTCTTCAACCCCCAAGTTACTTTGTCTTCAGTCTTCTCCCTTAGGCCTCCAGGATGCCACAGTTGTAGCGGCTTGGGGGGGCTAAGGCAGGAGGATTGTAAATTCAAAGCCAGTCTCCGCAATTTAGGCCCTAGACAGGGCAAAGGACCGAAAGTCAGCATGGATAATGAATGATTGGGGGCTAGTTCAAAAGGAAATAAAATACTTCCAGAACACTTCCCCCTCCTTGCAACCGGTTGCCCAAGTTACCTCAGCCTCCAAGGGACTGTTCCTTCCTGCAAGGAATTGTTAAAGAGTATTCCCTGGGTGGCTCTTTCCCTGCCTTCTTTGGTGGGTGTGGAAAATAGGGAGAGGTACCCCCTGGGCGGCTCCTTTCTTGCTGTTTGGTCACTTAGGCAAGATAAGAGGAGGGAGCCTGAGAAGAAAGGAAACCGAAAATCTATAAAGGGACAAGGCTCCCCTACTCTTTCCGGGAACCAGCTCTGGACATCCCTCTCATCCCCCACTCCCGGAGTCAGTCTCTCTCTCTCCTTCGTCTCCCTATTCTGTTTCTTAAATAAAATTTACTTTTTGCTCCTCTCGGCGTTTCTCTGGTGTTGGGAACTAGGACTCGATCTTGATTTTCAAGACCAGTTTCACTATCTAAAAAAAAGTGCTGGGGATTGGCTCAGTGGTTAAGCGCCCCTGGGTTCAATTCCTGGTACCAAAACAAAGGTAGTTCTCTGACTAGCAGTCCCTTTTTTTGGGGGGGGGGGTTCTGTATTTTATTTAGAGACAAGGTCTCACTGAGTTGCTTAGCACCTCGACATTACTTTGAACTCATGATCCTTCTGTCTCAGACTCCCCAGCCGCTGGGATTACAGGATCAGTCTACTGTGTGCCCTGTTGCGTGGTAGGTTTTAGTAAATATCTACTCTGTGGAATTTAATAAAGCCTGGCCCTCCTAATCAGTTTCATTTTCTAATAAGCCTTTCTCAACCTTTCAGCCGGGAAAAAGAATTCCACATTCTGGCATAAGCCACCAAGCTATCTCTTTCAAGTAACTAGGTTAGAGGTGGATTTTATGGTGTTTATTTCCTGGAAACTGCTGCACTCCTCCCTTGGGAGGTAGCCTGTTCATAGTAGGAAATGTTTGACTTTTGAAAACAGAGGCTGGTGCCAATAGCCATTGTTGTAGGCAAGTTATTTGTTCCTGTAAGCCTTAGTTTTTTCGTTTGTATTATTACTATTATTATTATTATTTGGTACCGGGGATTGAACTCAGGGGTACTCCACCACTGAGCCACATCCCCAGCCCTATTTTGTGTATTATGTAGAGACAGGGTCTCACTGAGTTGCTTAGCGCCTCGCCGTTGCTGAGGCTGGCTTTGAACTCGCGATGCTCCTGTCTCAGCCTCCCAAAGTGCTGGGATTACAGGCTTGAGCCACCGCGCGGGCTCATTTGTATTATTGAATGAGGATAAAATAATAGTAAAATGACTGGGCAGTCAGGATAATGGGCCTTTCAACCACAGCTGGAGGCTAACTGGTAGACACACGAGCACTATCAAGGCCTATTTCAAATGTAAAGATCTTGAGGCTTAACCTGTGGGAACACCTGCAGCCAATTCCTTTGTCCCAGAGGTGGAAAACGGAAAGTGGGGGTGAACCCGGATGGAAGTTACAGGGAGGAGATTGGAAGGAAACCCAATGGAAGGGACCCCGATGGTAGCCAGCAGCCTTTTCAATACCTATTTTACATAGATTTTGCTCCATGCTCTGCCTCTGAACCATATATAAACTCCTAAATTGGCACATCAGAATGGGTTTTTCTGCTATCAGGATCCCTCCTGCACAGTGGGAATGCTCTCTTCTCACTTAAATAAATCCTGCTCTCTTTACTCCTCCCTTCCGTGATCCTCCGAGGACTTTATTCTTCAAACTTTGGGAGGAGACAATAACCCAGAGAAACTGGCAAAGCAGGGAATTGAGTCTCATCTCAAAAATGTGGCTTCACCAAAGCCGGGCGCAGTGGCGCAAGCCTGTAATCCAGCACTTTGGGAGGCTGAGACAAGAGAATCTCGAGTTCAAAGCCAGCCTCAGCAAAGGCGAGGCACTAAGCAACTCAGTGAGACTCTGTCTCTACATAAAACACAAAATTGGGCTGGGGATGTGGTGGAGTACCCCTGAGTTCAATCCCCAGTACCAAAAAAAAAAAAATTGGCTTCGCCGAGCATGATGGCGCTTACCTATAATCCCAGCTCTTGAGGAGGCTGAGACAGAAGAATCGTGAGTTCAAAGCCAGCCTCAGCAACGGCAAGGCACTAAAGCAACTCAGTGAGACCCTGTCTCTACATAGAACACAAAATAGGGCTGAGGATGTGGCTCAGTGGTTGAGTACCCCTGAGTTCAATCCCTGGTACCAAAAAACCCAACCGACCAAGCAAAAAAAAAAAAAACCAACAACTTCAGCTTCATCATGAGATAATTTTATCTGCCTCAAAGATTTATTATGAGACTACACTGTGCTTTTATCTTAATTTCCTAATTCCTCATACTCTTGTCTTCCTCTTCTCCATGTAGACAAGATCAACAAGAAAATATGAACAAGAGTAAGTAGAGTAAGGTGCTGGGGAACAGGAGCCTACGTGACAAGAATTAGGGGAACAAACAGTTAAGAGTGTTGAGCTCAGCAGTCCTGAGCTAGGGTCCCAGACCTGCTTTGCAAAAGTAGGTAACCCTTCTCTGTGAGAAGGGACATAATGACACTGTCTTGCAAGTTTATAAGGATTTTAGGAGAGAACAAATGTGACTTTTCCAGCACACATTAGGTGCCCCATAAATAGTTGCCACTACAAGGTAGTCTAAGACATTTACCTTTTCCTCATTTTTTACTGTTCACCCTTTCGTCCATTTAGAACACCAACTAACTCTTCCCCAAACACTTCCTTTTGGCCCCATCCCCTCTTCAACACTTGTAGCTTCCTGTTTATCCACAATTCCTACACCCAGGCAGGGGAGGGGGAGCTCAAAAAAAATTAAAGGAAACAAGTCTTAACAATTTTGAGGAAATATATTTAAATTCCAGTGTGTGTGTGTAAGACAAAACATTTGTTAGACGTGGGTGTCTCTTAATCCCAAGGGAGCAAAAATGGGGATTTCATTCAGTGAAATGAAAAGAAATTACCAAGTGTTAAGCGTTAAGTCTCGGTGAGTGACTATGGGCTCCATCAGGACTCAGAGCCTGGGATAAGGAAAGAGGAAGGATAAAAATAAGTAAATAAATGGGAGGGAGTGTGGGGCCGGGTCGTTTAGCAGCTCCTACAGTTATTTTTTTAAAGGCATTCCAGAAAAAGACCAGGCTTGCTCTCGAGGGTAGGGTGCGGGTGGGGACACCTCTGGTCGTCAACGAGTTCTCTCCAGGGGGCGACTTGCTCCAAGAGCAATGTTGAGCGCAAGCTGGGCGGGATCTCTACGTCTTGACCCCACGGGTCGGGGATTCTCCATCCCTCACGTCGGTTCAGCCAGAGTGGCCACAGGAAAGCACCTGGTGGTCGTCAGGGTGCCCCCAAATCCCAAGGGCTAAGGGCCAACCTGCCCTCACCCCGCCGGTCAGCAGGACTTCAAAGCTCAACCAACACCTCGGAGTCGGCTAGACGGCGACTTCCACTGCCGCCACCTCCCGTTCTCCGAGGGGACCCTCGCGGGGCTGCCCCGCCGCCCAACCCTGGCGCCCCACGTGACTTCCTGAAAGCCTGGAGCGCCGCCTCTCTTCAGCTCACTTTCGTTTCCTCGGCAGCCTGGGGACAGTGGTGCGTTGGTCTCCCGCTGTGCCTGCGTGTCGCGTCCCCCGGAGCGCCATGGCCGAGCTGTTCCTGCGGGAAGAGGAGCTGTCGTGCTCCATCTGCCTGGAGCTCTTCAAGGAGCCTGTCACCACCCCATGTGGCCACAACTTTTGCCGGTCGTGCCTGGACGATGCGTGGGCCATCCTGGGCAAGCCATATCGGTGCCCACAGTGCCGCGCCGTCTCCCCCCCGCTCCCGGAGCTGCGGAAGAACACGGTGCTGTGCACGGTGGTGGAGCAGTACCAACAGGCCCAGCTGGAGCAGGCGCCCGCCGCCGACTGGACGCCACCCTCCCGTCCCGCGTGCCCCAGTCCCGCCACCGATGTGGCCTGTGATCACTGCCTGAAGGCGGAGGCCGTGAAGACTTGCCTAGTGTGCATGGCCTCCTTCTGTCAAGAGCACTTGCGGCCACACTTGGAGAGCCCTGCCTTTCAAGACCACATGTTGCAGCTGCCGGTTCGAAACCTGCTGCGCCGAAAATGTTCTCAGCACAACCGCCTGCGGGACTTATTTTGTCCCACACATGGCGAGTGTATCTGCCACATCTGCCTGGTGAACCACAAGGCCTGCTCTCCGATGTCCCTGAGCCAGGCCAGCACCGATCTGGAGGTAGGGAGTGGCCGGGAAGGGTGCAGAGGTCCGCCTGGGCCTGCTGGTGGTGCACAGAGCCCATTGTGGGGCATCTCTGCCATTCCATGGATTTCTTAGGAGATGGGTTTCCTAGTTTGCAGCCACCTGGGTGGCATGTTACTAGGCAGATGGGTATCCCCAGTGAGGAGCTGAAAGGAGCTGGGAAATTATGAATCCTTCCCCTCATCCATTACAGCCATCCCCCTGTTGCTCCCCCACAGAACAATTTCACTGAAGGAACAATTGAAGGCACAGGTGAGATCACATGGGCTTATCTGATGGTTTTTAGTAAAGGTTTTGAATGTCAAACAGGAAGCCTAGAGGTTCCCTCTCTAAATGCTGGCAGCTCTTAGGAGATATTGTTAGTTCCATTTCACAGATCAGGAAACTGAGGTCCAGAGAAGTTAATGTAGCAGAGCCAGTGCAGCAAGTTGCCAAGCCAGCTGGGACCCAGACTGGTTCCATATAGTTTGCAGTTTTTTCCCCCCCGGGACTAGACTTGAATTCCAATCTCTGGAGTCCACAGCATAGAACATTCTGGGAGGCTTGAGGTCATGTAAGCCAAAGTCTTATTGGGCTGGAGAGTTCTGGTGGTCAGGGAAGGTGGACAGTGTACCAGGAAGCCCCAGATGTCTTCCATCCTGCTGTGTAACTTTGAGTGTGGGATTTGCCCCCTGGACCTGTGTCCTTCCTGGACCTGTGTCCTCATTGGTAAAGGGAGGAGGAACTTGGTAGACTCCTAAGGGCCTTTCAGGTCTGTGGTGTTGTTAGTGGTTTGGGAGATCCTAAGTTCCCCTTGTGGACTCAAAGCAGAAGCTGAAAAGGTGTAAACAAACTTTTGTTATGTCAGACTAAGCACTGAAGTGTGGCCTGATGTCATTTCATTCTCACAGCACTGTCAGGGAAAACAAGGCCTGTCCTGGGTTGTCAAAGGAGGCTTGAGGTTGGGTGAAGCCTAGAAGGTGGGCAGGGCCAGGACTAGGGCACAAGCCTTGCTCCCTCTGGCCACAGCCCTGCCCTGGCCTTGCCTGTCTCTCTGGGTCTGAATGGGCCTCCTTAGGGCTTTTTCCCGGGTCTCAGCAGCTGGACCTCGGGGCCTGTCTTTTGAATTGACCTCCTTTCTGATACAATCAATTCAAGTTATAGATACCTCAGTCCCCACCTGTTCCAGGAAAGAACCTGCCCAGCCTTTGGAGCCAGGAGGCCTGTTTTGCTCCAGAGCTGAGCAATTTGGGGCAAGTCACTGCAGATCTGAACTTTGCTTCCTCATCTGCCAAATGGAATTGATAGCATTCCCTCCCCACCCTCAAAGCAAGCTTGAGGCTCTCCAGCTGGAAAATGATAAAAAGGGAACTGGAAGTGCTAGCCTCGGAAAGTTATTGTCCATCAAAAGTGATTTACTGCAAAAGCTCCATACATATTCTTACCATTTCTGTTACTCAGGACTGGGTAGAGGGGAGCATGCTGGGTGCACAGGGAAACCCCTGCTTGGCAGGTTGCCCAGGTAGTCTTTCCAAGGTTCATGGGCCCTGTCGGTGGAGCCTGGTTCTGAAGAGAGACACTTTTAGGAGTCCTTATCCATGGAGGCAGAAAGCAAGTAGAGGCAGGATGGCTTCTCAGCCTGCCCATAGCTGCTGTTCCCTTCAGCTTTCATGGCCCTGAGTTGGAGTCTGACCCAGCTTTATGGGCCACACATATAGGCTTGCCTGTTTTTTTTTTTTTTTTGGAGGGGGGTAGTGGAGATTGAACTCAGGGGTACTTGACCACTGAGCCACATCCTCAGCCCTATTTTGTGTTTTATGTAGAGACAGGGTCTCACTAAGTTGTTTAGCACCTCGCCATTGCTGAGGCTGGCTTTGAACTCACGATTCTCCTGTCTCAGCCTCCCTAAGTGCTGGGATTACAGGCTTGAGCCACCGCGCCCGGCTATATGCTTGCCTTTTTAATCCCTAAAACAGGATTCCCTGCCATTTCCCACCCCCAAGTGTGTCTCCCCACCCTGTCTTGGGGGGAATACTGGGAATTGAACCCAGGGGTGCTTAACCATTGAGCCACATCCCCAGCCATTTATTATATTGTATTTAGAGACAGGGTCTCACTAAGTTGCTTAGGACCTCACTACATTGCTGAGGCTGGCTTTGAACCTTCGATCCTCCTGTCTCAGCCTCCTCAGCTGCTGGAATTACAGGCATGTGCCACTGCTCCCCCCGCCCTCTGGTCCTTATGTCACTTTTACCGCCCTGCTGCTGCTTACCACTGTTTCAGTGCCACTCCTAGCTGGTCATTGTTCCCGGTCTTGGGTGGCTGACTTGTTATCGGGTAGACTCAGGACTCTGCTGCCTCCCATGCAGAGGGAACCAAGTCCTTGACCTATGCCACAATCCTCAGACCTTTCTAAAGTTTTTTTTTTTTTTTTGATGGTGCTGGGGATTGAACCCAGGGCCTTGTGCATGCGAGGCAAGCAGTCTACCAGCTGAGCTATATCCCCAGCCTCCTAAAGTTCTTTACCCTTGATTGGGAATTGGCTATTGAAGTTCCTGGATGACTTCTCTTCGGTCTGAAGTCATGTGGACCCCTGTGCACAATGAGGGGACTGTCATATGTGTTTGATTAATGGTAGGTGAATGGGTGCAGTGCTAAGAGCAGCTTTTGGAAGTGAAACAATTTCTAGGCCCTGGGTATTCTGAGGTCTCCTCCAGCTCTATGAAACCAGATGTGCCTGGATTTGGCCTTTGGCCCCAAACTTATCTCAGTTACTGGTAATGGCCAGGTGGAAGATCAGTGTAACAGAGGTCGAGTCTGAAACATGTTCATGTGACCTTGGTCTCTGCTTTCAGTCATTACATGTGACTGTCGCTGAGTTCAGCTGTGGATTCAAGGTCAGGTTCAGCCCTCTGGTGGAGTGGGAGAAGTAGAAGGAAGGGCAGAGTATATTGAGCCATCTTGTTGGAGAAGGAAAATGATTTCTCTTTTTCTAGAAGTTTCCTGCTTGCTCAGTTTGATAACATGTCTGTAACTTTAATACCAGAAACTTAGCTGTGCCACATTACTAGCAATGTGATCTTGCACAGGTCGCCCAATTGCTCTGTGTCTCAGTGTCCTTGTCTGTGAAGGTTGAGTGATTCCTACCCAACCTCCATAGCATTGTTCTTAGCTTTAAATAAGTTAATGTGTGTCAGGCACTGGAAGAGAGCCTGACATATAGTAAGTACACCATAACTGTTAGCTGCCCTTATGAGGGTGGTGGCGGTGGTGATTTTTCTTTCCCATTTCTGTGCCTGAACATTTTGTCTGAACAGGAATGTAGGAGACTTACAGAAATAAATGAGGATGACATTATCTACTTTCATGTGTAGTTGACTTGTTTCCAAAGGTGACCAGTAGCCAAGCAATTTCAAACTAGCTTAACTCAACTTCGGCCTGAGGGATGGACAGCTGGGCTGAGATCCTGGGACAGCTGGCCCATCCATCCATATTCCTAGCCTTGGGGGTTCCAGCCTAGGGTGGCCAGATGAAATCTGGACTCTTAATCTTTGTTCCTCTGCCTCTCTGAGGCTGACAAAGGTTGCGCTAGCTTCCTTCTAGAATTGGCAGATGTGTCTATGGAGAACAATCCCAGAGGTCAAGTTTACCTCTCTGGGTTCCCTTCCCCAGGATCTTGGTCCAGTAATCTTCCCCTGCTTTCCAACATCTTTTAGCAGATTTCTCCTCTGCGATATTTCTCTGCTTTTCTGTTTGTTCGAAGGGGAGGGTTGTCTTGAATGGTTTCATCTGCCACTATGGAAGCAGCTGTTCCAGCGTGTTCTGTCTTCGTGTGAGCTTGGCTGCCTTGCTGCATCTTTGCCTCGATTTCATCATGGGTAGTAATGAAGAAGTTCATCATAATGGATGCTGATCTTTAGTATGTCTTGACTGAGATCCTGGCTCTGTGTGGATCCATCTAGGAGTCCTGTAAGGCTGCAGCAGTTGTATCTGTTTCATGGCAGAGGAAACTAAGGTGGGGGAGACAGTTGGATTGCTGGGAGTTAGGACATGAACCTGTTTTATCTGGCTCCAGATCTTAACTTCTTTATTGACTGTACTGTCCCCTAAAAGGATGAGGGAGGCAATAAATAGGATGCTTCAAGGAGCTCCAGACAAGAAAGACTTACAGTGGCAGAAACACTGGGATAGAGCAGGGCATGGTGGTGCATGCCTGTAATCCAGCACTTAGGGAGGCTGAGACAGGAGAATCGCGAGTTCAAAGCCAGCCTCAGCAATGGTGAGGCGCTAAGCAACTCAGTGAGACCCTGTCTCTACATAAAACACAAAATAGGGCTGGGGATATGGCTCAGTGGTCGAGTGCCCCTGAGTTCAATCTCCGGTACCAAAAAAAAAAAAAAGAAAAGAAAGAAAGAAACAGTGGGATAGGTTTAGGGGATGGTTCCTGGTGTGGGGGCTGGAAGGGGCTGAAGAGGACCTCTCTCTCTCACCCGTCCTTGTTCTTGTTTGTTTCCTCTGCAGAACAAACTGAGGTATAAACTCAGCATCATGTACAATCATATCAATGGGGCGACAAGAGCACTGGAGGACGTAAGAACCAGGCAGCAGAACTTGCGGGTGAGTGGCAGCACCCCCCACCCCCGCCAGTCCATCCCTGACACCTTCTTTGGCCTCCAGGAAACACAGACATAACTCTCACCTGGATGAGGCTGGTTGCACTCACAAGTGTCAGAATGAAGCAGCAACCTTGCAAAACAGATGAAAAGCTATGTGCCCGAGAAAGATCCCTCACAAGCCCAAACTGAAAACTACCTATAATCTCAACCAACCTTGCAGGAGTGATTATAAATTAGGTTAAACACCAGGGATGTAGCTCAGGGGTAGAGCATTTGCCTAGCATATGTGAGGCCCCTGAGTTTAATCCCCAGTACAACAAAATTCTTTTAAACAAGTAAAAAGAAAGATTAGATGTGAAATACTCTGCTCCCGAGCCCCTTGTTTTATGGTGGCAGCTGTGAGTTAGTTAGATGAGGTCTGGTTATAATACCAACTCTATCATGCACTAGTCTATATGGCCCTGGGCACTGTGGAAGATCTCTGAGCCTTAGTTTTTCCTTCTGATTGGTGGAATAACAACTCTTCACAAAAGATCCAGAACTGTACAAACTTTGTTAGGGACTTGGGGATAGAAGTGTGTCTTGGGTGGCAGCAAGACAGGAGGATCCCCAAACTCCAAGGCAGGAGGAATGAGTTTATGTTCTAAACGAGGCAAAAGTGGCTTGCAACCAACTGGAATGCACCTGGCCTATCGTAGAAACTATCACCATGTCCAACATCTGTTAAGAAATGGTCTGGGGGCTGGGGTCATAGCTCAGTGGTAGAGCACTTGCCTAGCATGTGTAAGGCCCTGGGTTCAATCCACAGCACCACATAAAGACAAATAAATAAAATAGAGGTATTGTGTCCATCTACAACTAAAAACAATATATTAAAAAATTTAAGAAGCCAGGCACGGTGGCTCACACCTGTAATCCCAGCGCTTTAGGAGGCTGAGACAGGAGAGTCATGAGTTCAAAGCCAGCCTCAGCAATAGTGAGTTGTTAAGCAACTCAGTGAGACCCTATCTCTATATAAAACAAGGATGTGGCTGGGGATGTGGCTCAGTGGCCGAGTACCTCTGAGTTCAATCCCTGGTACCAAAATTAAAAATAAAAAAAAAATTCAAAAAGAAAAAGAAAAGAAAAAACCAGTCTAAGTATTATTGGCCAGCACAACATGCTCGGCTAACTACCTTAATGACTTTGACCCATAGGGTTTGGGATGTGTGTCAAACTGATATTTATGATCAGGATAACAGAAGTCATGTCAGGCTGGATCCCTAAACTGGGTCCCCATTACATCTTTGTTCTAGCCTGGAAAAAGGGGAACAGAAAGATGACAAGTAGTTTCCTTTTCTTGTCTTCTTTTAAGCAAGAGACACAGTGTGGTACGTATAACTTCCGGCCATACCTCATGGAAAGAAGCTTAGTTACATTTCAAAGCCTAGCTGCCAGAGAGTCTGGGAAATGGAGTCTGGATGGCTGTGTGCCCAACTGAAACTCCAAGGGTGTTCTCTTCCTGAAGGAAAAGGCCAGAGCAAACATTGGAGGGCACTGGTAGTAGTCATGTTGGAAGTGACAGAGTGAAGGGTCAGATACAGAAATAGGGAAATTCCACTCTTCCGGTAGACTGTCATGTTTGATGCTGAGCTATTGAAGTTATCCAAGATGTTAAATAAAGCTGCAGCCGCTAAAGCAGCATGAACAAATGAACCTTCCACATGATTTTAAGTTAATATGAAAAACACATGAAATTATTTAATTTTTATTTTTTGTAGCAATGAGAATCAAACCCAGGACATCATATGTGTTAGGCAAAGCACTTCGCCACTGAACTACATTCTCAGGCCCTGATGTTATTTATTTATTTATTTTTTGTACTGGGGATTGAACTCAGGGGTACTCAACCCCTGAGCCACATCCCTAGCCCTATTCTGTGTTTTATGTAGAGACAGGGTCTCACTGAGTTGCTTAGTGCCTCACCATTGCCGAGGCTGGCTTTGAACTCACGATTCTCCTGTCTCAGCCTCCCTAAGTGCTGGGATTACAGGCTTGAGCTGCTGCGCCCGGCTCCTGATATTATTTTTAAGAGTACAATTTGTGCTGGGCACAGTGGTGCACACCTGTAGTGGCAGTGGCTCACGAGGCTAAGGCAGGAGGATCACGAGTTCAAAGCCAGCCTCAGCAACTTAGCAAGGCCCTAAGCAACTCAGTGAGACCCTGTCTCTAAATAAAAAGTAAACAGGGAGAGCCGGGCGTGGTGGCGCAAGCCTGTAATCCCAGCACTTAGGGAGGCTGAGACAAAAGAATCGCGAGTTCAAAGCCAGCCTCAGCAATGGCGAGGTGCTAAGCAACTCAGTGAGACCCTGTCTCTACATAAAACACAAACTAGGAAAAAAAGAAAAACAAAACAAACAAACAAAAAACACCAAAAAAAAAAAAAAATAGGGCTGGGGATGTGGCTCAGTGGTCGAGTGTCCCTGAGTGCAATCCCTGGTACCAAAAATAAATAAATAAATAAAAAGGGTTAGAGTGTTGCCCTGTGGTTAAGCACCCCTGGGTTTGGTTCCTAGTACCATAAATAAATAAAATGTATTTTTAAAAATTTTTTGGTACTGGAGATTAAACTCAGGGGAACTCGACCACTGAGCCACATCCCCAGCCCTATTTTGTGTTTTATGTAGAGACAGGGTCTTACTGAGTTGCTTAGTGCCTCGCTGTTGCTGAGGCTGGCTTTGAACTCACGATTCTCCTGTCTCAGCCTCCCTAAGTGCTGGGATTACAGGCTTGCGCCACCGCGCCTGGCTAATAAATAAAATGTATTAATGAGACATTTTGCATTCCTGTTTTATCTTTGACGTCTGACGTGCATTTCAAACTTAAACACTTCTCAACTTTTATTAGTCACATTTCTGTTTTTTTCCCCTTGTGATGGGGTCTTGTTAGGTTGCCCAGGCTGGCCTTGAACTCCTGGGCTCAAGCAATCCTCCTACCTGAGCCTCCTGAGTTGCTGGAACTATAGGCATACATTGCTGTACCCAGCTCAGTTTTTGCTGTTTTCAAACAAGGCTGCTTATGAACATTCCTTTTTTTATTTTTATTTTTTGGTACTAGGAATTAATTAAACCCAGTGGCGTTTAACCACTGAGCCATCTCCCTAGCCCTTTTTAATATTTTATTTAGAGATAGGGTCTTACTAAGTCGCTGAGGCTGGGTTTGAGCTTGTGATCCTCCTGCCTCAGCCTTCCAAGCTGCTGGGTTTAACAGGTGTGTGCCACCGCACCTGGCTTAGGAGCATTCTGTGTGTGTCTCTGGAGCAGGTATCCAAGAATTCTAGAGTGTATTCCTAAGATCAGAGCTGGGTGGTGGGTTGTGAGCACCTCCATATGGACAAGGTGTTGCCCAGTGGCTCTCCAAAGGCGGTCATGCCAGTTGGTGCTCCAAAAAAGTGCAGGTGTGAGGGCCCAGTGCCCCATCTCACTGACACTTGGGATTGCAGCCTTAGCCTTTTTGCCTGATGGGAGTCCTCTTGCCCTGGGCCTCTTAGGAGACTGCAAACCGGAAGATGGAGCAACTGAGACAAGAGTACATGGAAATGAAGGTTCTCATTGATGCCTCCGAGGCTAGCTCCACACGCAAGATGAAGGAAGAAGAGAAGAGGGTTGTCAGCAAGTTTGACTCCATTTACCAGATTCTCCTCAAGAAGAAAAGCGAGATCCAGACCCTGAAGGAGGAGATCGAGAGCAGCCTGGAGAAAGGGGACGAGTTCGAGTTTCTAGAGGTGGGTGTGATGAGGGCACTGCCTAGCACCTGGGTGTTGGTTACAGATACATTTGGAGCATTGGAAGCATCCCTGAGACCTGTGCTGTGTTAATTTTCTTGCTAAGCAACAACTCTTCCCAAAGTAAGGAGCTTAGGAGAACATATATTTATTCTCTGAGTTTCCCTGGCCCAGGATCTGGGTATGGCTTTGTGAGTTGTCTGCTCAGGGTCTTTCAGTGTGGGTGTTGGCTGGACTACATTGATTTGGAGGTCAGGGTTGTTCTTCCAGACTTACTTTTCTTTTTGGTACTGGAGATTGAACTCAGGGGCACTCGACCACTGAGCCACATTCCCAGCCCTATTTTGTGTTTTATGTAGAGACAGGGTCTCACTGAGTTGCTTAGCACCTCGCCATTGCTGAGGCTGGCTTTGAACTCACGATTCTCCTGTCTCAGCCTCCCTAAGTGCTGGGATTACAGGCTTGCGCCACTGCGCTGACCTCCAGACTTGTTGTTGGCAGAATTTACTTCCTTGTGGTTGTAGGATTTAGGCCCCTACTTTTTTTTTTCTTTTTCTTTTTTTTTTAAATTTTATTTTTTAGTTGTAGATGGATACAATATCTTTATTTTATTTATTTTTATGTGGTGCTGAGGATCGAACCCAGTGCCTCATACAGGTGAGGCAAGCGCTCTACCACTGAGCCACAATCCCAACCCCTTTTCTTTTTTTGATACCGAGAATTGAACCCAGGGGCACTCAACCACTGAGCCACATCCTCAACCCTTTTTTGTATTTTATTTAGAGACAGGATATCACTGAGAGTTACTTAGGGCCTCACTAAGTTGCTGAGGCTGGCTTTGAACTCTGATCCTTCTGCCTCAGCCTCCCCAGCTGCTAGGATTACAGGCATGAGCCATTGTGCCTGGCTAGATCCAGTTTTCTTGCTGGCTGTCAGCTGAGGCCTTCTCTCGATTTGGCAGTTTACTTTGTCAAGTCAGCAAGAGAATTTCTTTATCTAGGGAGGCCTCATTCCTCTTTGAAGGGCTTTTATCTGGCCTACCTAGAATAATCGCCCTTTTTATGAACTCAAATGATTCAGGGTCTTTTTTTTTTTTTTTTCCCTTCCAGTACTGGGGATTGAACTCAGGGGTGTTCTACCACTGGGTAGAGCCTTTGTTCACATTTATTTATTGATTGATTGATTATTTCTTTGAGACAGGGTCTTGCTAAATTTCTTAGGGCCTTACTAAATTGCTGAGGCTGGCCTTGAACTTATTGTCCTCCTGCCTCAGCCTCCTAAGTCACTGGGATTGCAGGTGTGTACACTGTGCCTGACTGATTTGGAGATCTTAATTACACCTGCAATATTCCCTTCCCTTTCCCTTATAATGTAAGCCAGTCATGGAGTGATATCCTGTCACCTTCACTGATCTACTTGTACTAAGGAGAGGGATTACGTAGGGTTGGTATACATGGCCTCAGGAAGTGTCTTTTTTTTTTTTTTTTTTTTGGTACTGGAGATTGAACTCAGGGGCACTCGACCACTGAGCCATATCCCCAGCCCTATTTTGTGTTTTATGTAGAGACAGGGTCTCACTGAGTTGCGTAGCGCCTCGCCGTTGCTGAGGCTGGCTCTGAACTCACGATTCACCTGTCTCAGCCTCCCAAAGTGCTGGGATTACAGGTGTGTGCCACCGCGCCTGGCTTCCTTGCACTTTCTGACTTCATTCTCCTTAGCATGGCCCACAGGTCTTTTGTGCCCAGATTTGGTCTTTGCTAGTAGCCTCATCTCTTGCCAGTCATATCCTCTCTCACTTTCCTCCTGCCTTGCCCTGTGCTCAAACCACAGTGAGGCACTAATCAGTCCCCAAATGTAGAACAAAACAAAACAAAACCCCCACAAACATCCCCAGATATAGTGGTCAGTGGGTGGCAATGCCCACACTTCTCATTGAGTACAGAAGTGATGGAACCATCTCCTTTGTGCTCATGGTGCCCACCCATCGTAGGACAGATGGTGTTATGTATCCTTCCAAATGCTTGTTCCTGTGCATTAGAGCAGCTGCCTGGGCTGTCTGAGAAAGGCTCAGTCCACATCTGTTCCTCTTGATACTATAGGACCCAACTTAGTTTTGAAGTTTGGGACCTTCAGCAAGATCCTCCCTTCCCGTAGGATGTGCCCTGGCTTGGTACCATGTACAATGAAGCATCCCTGTCCATCATCAGGTCTGGGATTAGGGCTGCTTCTCTAGGGAGGGGAGGTCCTGTGTCTCCTGAGCTTTTGCAGCCTTGGCTGTCAGAGTGGGCATGCCTCAGGAGACCTCTCTCCCAACTGAGTCTGTGCCACCCAGTCACACATTGGTGGTGTGACTGGCAGGCCACTTGTCCTGTCTAGACCTCAGTTTTCCCACCTGTAAGAGGAGTGTCCTTTGAGATCTCTTCTAGCTCTATGTCTTAAAGGGTCCTAAAGGGATATTGTAAAGCCTGGTAACCTTGGACCTGAAATTCGAGCAGGCTGGTTGTACTTAAAACCTGCAATCACAGGAAGCTGCTCAAGGGATTGCTGAGAGCTGAACTCAGGTGCTGGCTTCCCCAGAGCTATCTGTCCTTAACCCCTTGACTTGTTCCAGAAAGCATCAAAACTGCAAACAGTCTCAACGAAGCCAGTCTACATCCCCAATGTGGAGCTGGACCATGAGCTGATCAAGGGCGTCTACCAAGGCGCTGTAGAGCTCAAAAACCAGATAAGGCAGTTGGCACAGTTCCAGGAGAAGAAGCCCGAGGAGCCCACCAGCTCAGGTAACCCAGCAGCAACACTCCTGAAAACCCTGGCAGAGCCCTGAACCCTATGGTGGCAGAGTCCTGGAGTGGCAGAGGGGGCATGGTCCAGAGCTTGGGGGCAAGTTTCAGAAGTCCCAAATGAGCTGCCTGCAATTCGAGGAGTCTCTGCTTCATCTTAACATCACAGCCATCCTTTTTTAAAGACTTGGGGGCTCTATGATGTAATGGGACTCTTTGAATGGGCTCTTTTTGTCTGATCTTGAGGCCAACTCAGATGGGTTTTGAATGGATGCTGGGTTATCAGTGTGTTTGGTGAGGAAGTGGCTAGTTTGGGAGTCAGAGAAACTGGAATTCCCCCTCGACACCCCTTTCCTTCCCCCATATCCAATCCATCACCAGATTTCACTTGTTTAATTTTTCATGACCCTGTACTCTGATCCCAGTGCAGCCAACATCTGCCTTCTGTCTGGTGCCATCACCTGTGCCCCATGACTGTGGCAGCTTCCAAATGGTTCCCCTGGCTAGGTGTGATGGTACACGCCTGTAGTCTCAGCAACTTGGGAGGCTGAGGCAGGAGAATTGCAGGTTGAAGGCCAGGCTTGGCAGCTTAGTGGGACCCTATCTCAAAATAAAAAATCAAAAAAGCTGGGGTAAGCTCAGTGTAGAGCACAACTGGATTCAACCCCTCAGCCTCCTGAACAGCTGGGATTGCAGGCATGTGCCACTATGCTCAGCCCTTCAGAGGCTTTCTGTTTTTGGTCCTGGGGATTGAACTCAGGGGCACTCGACCACTGAGCCACATCCCCTGCCCTATTTTGTATTTTATGTAGAGACAGGGTCTCACTGAGTTGCTTAGCGCCTCGCCATTGCTGAGGCTGGCTTTGAACTCGCGATTCTCCTGTCTCAGCCTCCCAAAGTGCAGGAATTACAGGCATGCACAACTGTGCCTGGCTCTTCTATTACCTTTTTATTGTTTCTTGCAAATCGTTGGATGGGGAAATCAGTAGAAATGACTGGTTATGCTGGTGCCGTGGTGCACACCTGTTCCCCAGCAGCTGGGGAGGTTGAGGGAGGAATATCACAAGTTCGAGACCAGTCTTGGCAAGGCCCTGTCCCCCCAAATTAGAAAGGGCACAGTGGCACATACCTATAATACCAGCGGCTCAGGAGGCTGAGGTAGGAGGATTGCAAGTTAAAAGCCAGCCTCAGCAATTTAGCGAGGCACTGAGCAACTCAGTGAAAACCTGTCTGTAGGTAAAATATTTTTTATAGAAGGGCTGGGATGTGGCTCAGTGATTAAGCACCCCTGGGTCCAATCCCCAGGACCAAGAAAGAGAGGAAGAGGGGAAGGAAGGACTGGCTGGCTGTATAAATGCTCTCTTCTCCCTCCATGGCAAAGGTGGCTTCTGAGGTTGGGGTTGGGGGGAGGAGCCATATACATTGAGTCCTTCTCTGGCACAGATGATTCTGGAGACCATGGCACCCAGTCTACAAACAAATCCTCGCGCTCTGTGAAGAAGCCCACACGTAAGTAGTCCCAGCTTGTTCCTAGCGTCCACATGGCTGTGACTGGCTGGTGCTTTGGCCTGCACTCGCAGAGATCATCACTCCTTCCAGATGGCCATAGCTCATTCCACACCACCACAGGGCCTGGGGCCTCTGTGGGATACAAGTTTGGCTATAGACCCAGAGGAAGTGCAGTGCAGGACTGCTGTGCTGCAGGAGCTCTCTCTTGGGGCAGGAAGGAGGGCTCGTCCTTTGCATTGGATATTTGGGCTGTCTGGGATGGAAGGTTACCAAAGCTGATGTTTGTTTAAAATCATTGGCTACACCCAAGTCCTGGCCTTTGGGACCAGATGGACCATGGTCCTGATGAGCAGAGCAGGCCATGCTTCTCTGTCTTTTTTTTTTTTTTGGCACTGGTGATTGAACTCGGGGCACTCGACGACTGAGCCACTTCCCAGTTCCTTTTCATATTTTTATTTAGAGACAGGGTCTTGCTTAGTTGCGGGAGCTGGCTTTGAACTCATGATCCTCCTGCCGCAGCCTCCCAAACCATGTGTACCACTGTGCTCAAATCTTAAAAATACAGTTAGAAACTGGGTGCAGTGGCACCCGCCTGTAATCCCAGCACTTTGGGAGGCTGAGACAGGAGAATCGCGAGTTCAAAGCCAGCCTCAGCAACGGCGAGGCACTAAGCAAGTCAGTGAGACCCTCTCTAAATAAAATACAAAATAGGGCTGGGGATGTGGCTCAGTGGTCAAGTACCCCTGAGTTCAAGCCTTAGTACCCCCCACCCAAATACAGTTATATAAATTTTGAGTAATGATACCTACATTACCATTACCTAAGGCAGCATAAAGACTCCATTGCTCTAGAAAACTTCTTCTGAAAATATGAGGAAAATAGAAAACTCCTCTTGGTCCTTTTTTTTTTCGGTGGTGCTAGGGATTGAACCCAGGGACTTGTACATGCTAGGCAAGCACTCTGCCTACTGAGAGCTATGTTCCCAGCCCCTCTCTTGCTCCTGATTAGTCATTATCCCCCATGCCAGTTGCTATCCCTATAGATTCATTTTGCCTGCTGACCCCATATAAATTAAACCATCTGGGGCCACGGTTGTAGCTCAGTGGTAGAGTACTTGCCTAGCATGTGTGAGGCACTAGGTTCAATTCTCAGCAGCACATAAAAATAAATAAAATAAAGGTATTGTGTCCATCTGCAACTAAAAAACAGTTCTTAAAAAAAAATTTAAAACATCTTAGTTTTATTTGTATGGGTCAAATTCACACAAAAGAATATTATTATGATCTTTTGAAAGTGTTATGGCATTGTGCTTTATGATATTAATTCTGAAAATTTTCTTTTTCAGCAGAAAAGAAATCCAAGAAACAGAGTATGTTGTGCATTTCTTTTTTATTTGTTTGTTTGTTTGTTTTGTTTTGTTCTTGAGACTTGCTTGTGCATAGAACTAAAAGCTGGCAGCAAGAGTTGGTTTATTTTATCCGGGTTCTGTGGTGGGTCAAGTCTTAGACTGTTCTCTGTGAGGCAGGCAGGCCTGAAGTTGGAATTCAGGCCCAGTGTACGTGAGTAAGATGGTTGTAGATTTATCTGGACTCACCTGTGTGGCCCTGTTTTTGTTACATTTGTTTGTAGAAGTGGATCTTGACTCTCAGCTTGGAATGGAGAGGTCATTCCATTTTTCCAGGTCATGTTACCAACTCATGTTTCTCCTCCTTCACCTTTAGCCGCTGCCGCTGCCGCTGCTGCCGCTGCACCTGGCCAGACTGTCACCTTCGGAGCCTCTGGACAGTCAGTGGAATTGAAATCATCCCGGGATGGTGCGTTATATTGGGCAAGGGCCAATGGGGTGTCCATTTTGAATTTGCCCTGAAAACTGCTCTGTTTCCTCTCCCAGATGCAGCCAAAGCCAACACCGTGCCAAATGCCGTCACCATCAAGACCAAGGTGCTGGAAAACTTCTTAGTCAAGACCAGACCTGAGCTCTTAGAATGTGAGTAGCTTGATGGTGTGAGCAGAAGAGTGTGTGTGTGGGTTGGGGTGGGGGGTGAGGATGTCAAACAAATAAATAGTAGGAAGGGAAGACCTAAAAGTGAGAGCTTGGGGGACCCCTCATTCACAGCTTGGGGTGATGTTTTCTCAGATTTTGTGAAAGTCATCTTGGACTACAACACCGCTCATTACAAAGTGGCTCTGACGGCCAACTACACCACCGCTTCCGTTGCGGACCTGCCTCAGAGCTACCGGCCGCATCCCCTGAGGTTCACGTACTGCTCCCAGGTGCTGGGCCTGCACTGCTACAAGAAAGGGATCCACTACTGGGAGGTGGAGCTGCAGAAGAACAACTTCTGTGGGGTGGGCATCTGCTACGGCAGCATGGACCGCCAGGGCCCCGAGAGCAGGCTGGGCCGCAACAAAGCCTCCTGGTGCGTGGAGTGGTTCAACAACAAGATCTCCGCCTGGCACAACAACACAGGGAAAACTCTGCCCCCCAGCAAGGCCACGCGGGTCGGCGTGCTCCTCAACTGTGACCACGGCTTTGTCCTTTTCTTTGCCGTCTCTGACAAGTTCCACCTGATGTATAAATACGTCGTGGACTTTACTGAAGCTGTGTACCCGGCCTTCTGGGTGTTCTCCGCGGGTGCCACCCTCTCCATTTGCTCCCCAAAGTAGGCAGGCACTGGGGCTGGCTGCCCGTGGGTGGAACACCCAGGACTAATGAAAATGCTGCAGGTGGGACTCCTTGGAGAACTTCCCTGAGTTCCCAACCGTTGGGAGGATGGGGAGGGAGTGGGTGGGGGGGAGAGAGTGGGTGCGGGGGAGGGAGATGGGATGAGAGGAAGGAGTTAGCCAAGGGAAAGGGGTGAGGTGATGGTGTTGTGCATAGGAAGCTTTTCTACCTCCTGGTCCCCATCTGGGCAGGGCAACCTCCTGACGGTTCAAGGAAATCTCCAAGCTGCTGGGTAACATGGGCGGAGTTTTGGGAAGTAAAGTCATTAGTGTCCACTTTCTCTTGCAGAAAATATATATTCATGGCAGTCTCTTTCTTAGGCCAGGGGCTGACTACCCTTTTGCTTTCTGGGGTAGCCTTCTGTCTTCTAGAGTCATTGAATTTTGATATGTATATATATATATATATATATATTTTTTTTTTTTTTTTTTTTCCTCTTTTTGGAGCTCGGAATTAAACCCAGAGCTCAAACATGCTAAGCCCACGCCCCGTCCCTGAGCCACACACCCAGGCTGAAATTCACATTATACTCTCTCAGCTTCCTGCTTGCTTGCTGGGCTTAGTCTCCTGGCTGTTATCTGTGCTGGAGGGAAACCATAGTTGGCCATTCTTCACCTGGACCAGAGTTTCCCGGGGAAACAATGGAGTTCCCTTCACTGGAAAATAGCCCTGCATCCCTCCTTATGCTCACTCCATTACCCCATGGGTGATTTTAAAAATTTGTTCATTTGAGGGTTGGAGGTGGGGCTCAGCAGGACAGCACTTGCCTAGCAAGTGAGAGGCCCTGGGTTTGATTACCTCCCCCCACCCCCCTAAAAAAGTTTAGCGGGTTATTGTGGCACACACCTATAATCCCAGCGGCTGGGGAGGCTGAGGCAGGAGGATAGCAGGTTCCAAGCCAGCCTCAGCAAAAGTGAGGTGCTAAGCCACTCAGTGAGACCCTGTCTCTACATAAAACACAAAATAGGGCTGGAGATGTAGCTCAGTGGTCGAGTGCCCCTGAGTTCAATCCCCAGTACTAGAAAAAGAAAAAAAGAAAACAAGTTCAGTTGAACAGCCTGTGTTGAATTTGTGGTTGAGGGAAGGTCAGGGTGACCTAGATCCACTTGGAATAGATGTCACTCCCTCCTCCCAGCTGTAACAAGGGACATCTAGGCAAAGGCTTTGGCTGCTGCTACAGAGGCTT
This sequence comes from Geosciurus inauris, assembly GCA_004024805.1. NCBI lineage: Eukaryota > Metazoa > Chordata > Mammalia > Rodentia > Sciuridae > Geosciurus > Geosciurus inauris. The sequence continues at coordinate 23,026 of PVHX01020157.1, forward strand.
GCCGGAGGCCTTGCTTCCTGTGGCCTAGGCCACTCGGCAAGAAAGACCCTGGCCTGGGTTAACAGAAATGTGGTGGCTTTGCTCTTAACTACAGCATCTTGCCAGGACAGGTCTCCTTGGCAGTAGTGTTCCTTCCTCCGCAGTGTAGACACTGCTGCTACACGGACCACACTTGGTCACATGATGAGGTGGCCACCGATAGCCAGAAAGGCTTTTTGGCAGGCCCAGTGGGAAACAGCAACATTCCCATTTATCCCTGGCCACAGGCTACAGACAGAGCCCTGGCCCTCTCCTAAGTCCTATTGCTTGCCCTGGTCCCTTCTTTTATCTTCCTCATTTGAGCCAATGCCAGATACTCAAATGGACCAAGTTAGAGTTCGGGAAGACATTTTTAAGGGTCAGGGAAGGAACGAGGTAAAGAGGGTCAGAGAAGTGGCTATTTTCCCTGTAGTGTCAGGAGTGAACAGATTGCAGAATTTACCCAACTCCTTATATCCTGATGTCAGGATGGACGCTCCCACCCCAAAAGTATGAGGGGAGCTTCTGAGTCTGATTCTTAGGAAAAGAAGTTGCCACTGGGAAAATAGGGACCCCAACCTTATCATATGGATATTTGAGAATTTAACACATCTCAGGCCTTGTGCTGGAATTCCTGGGGCCTCTGAGCACTTGAGATTCCCGACAGATGTGTGATCCATCATCTCCCAGGAGGAACTCTGCATTCCCTGAGAGAAAGATGATCATCTTAGGGAAGACATCTCTGCCATAGCTGATATGTGTGGACTTTCAAAGTTTTCTTACTGGCTGGGCCATGGTGGCACATGTCCATAATCCCAGCGACTTGAGAGGCTGAAGAAGGAGGATTGCAAGTTTGAGGCCAACCTCAGTAACTTAGCAAGACCCTGTCTCAAAATAAATGAAAAGGGTTGGGGATATAGCTCAGTGGTAGAGCACCCTTGGGTTCAATCCCCAGTACCTTCCTCTAAAAAGAGGTTTCCTTCCTTACTACATGGAAGAAAAGTTCTTTGGCGATGCGTCTGTGCTTCAGAGATGTTCACAAGCATCTTTGTTGATCTAAAACAAGCATTGTCTGAAGCCAAGTCATACTTGGAAAACAGCTGGGCTCAGAGGAGTAGAAACTCCAAGAGTAATCCAAGAATCCTGCTTGGGCTCTGCAGAAATGAGGGCAGCAGAGGGGGCTCTTCCTGGCAACAAGCTGCCAGGCAGCAAGAGTCCCTCTGTAAAAGCCAATGAGGTGACTAGTGCTTATCTCTGTGCTAGGTCATTGGAGGCGTGACTTGAGTGTACCTTTGCCGTGGTGAAACCTTACGTATCTAGCCTTGCAGGGCCACTGCAGGCACTGAGGGCCCCAGAGTAGGAGGAACTTTTGTATCCATCTGCCTTCTCATTTTGCATAAGGCAGATGAGAAGACTGTTCTCCACTCTTACTTACATGGAGGAAATAACTGCTAACCTTTGTGATGGGGAAACCCTGGTATCCTGCGGATGTATCAGAAATTCCTAGAGACACTAATATGAAATCCTATCTTAGTCGCAGATACTGGGAGCTGGCCTCAGTCATGCAGGCATGATAAACCAAAGGTCAAGGTCAGGTCTTTGTGGTATTCAAGACTGCCTGGCCAGTTATATCTTTAATTACTCTGTAATCAATTTGTGATCTGTATCTAATACTAATATGTTAATCTTTTACCTGACCCCCCCCCATGATTGATTTTAATTAATTAGGAGTATTTGAGTCGTTATTTTTTGAAAAATTTTTTAGTTGATTCTTTTTTTTGCGGGAGGTGGGTACTGGGGATTGAACCGAGGGGCACTTCACCACTGAGCCACATTCACAGCCTTTTTAATTTTTCATTATGGGATAGGGTCTTGATAAATTGTTTAGGGCCTTGCTATGTTGCTAAGGCTGGTCTTTAACTTTTCGATCTTCCTGCCTCAGCTTCCTGAGTTGCTGGGATTATAGGCTTGTGCCACTGTGCCCAGCTTTATTTGATTCTTTAAGAAAACACTCAGCTACAAACAGGGCTGAGACTGGCTAATGTGTCTTAGAAATTTTGAATGCAATAGAGTGATGTTTGGTGTACTTTCTTGCACCTTGGTGCAGGTAAAAACCAATCCTTGTCCATCATACTTGAGTCAACAGATGTGCCCATCCCTGAAGGCCAAGTGGTCTATTTGCCCAGATTCTACCCAGCCACTCCCAGACCTATAGTGCCTCTGGGGCCTGTTTAAAGAGGCCTGGATAAAGAGTTCTCAGACGGATAGGATGTCTGTCCAGCCTCGGCTTCAGGAGAATGCCAGGGTGGAGGATCAATGAAAGAATAAGCTATACAAGAATGATGGATGTGGGCTGGGGATAAATCTCAGTTGGTAGAGTGCTTGCCTTCCATGCACAAGGCCCTGGGTTCAATCCCCAGCACCACATTAAAAAAAAAAAAAGAATAATGAGTGAATAGTGATGGAAATGGAAGGCTCATTGTTTTCTTCTTTCTGCTGTTGCCTAGCTTTAAGAAATTCTGTAATAAAAACTGAAGCAGAAAACAGCCCAGGTCAGCAGTGAGCCCTGTTTCAGTGGGTTTTATCCTTGTTTGAGTAGGAGGTGTGGCTTTTCTCCCTGGTTTCTTAGAGCTTGGGTTTGAAACCTGGAATTTTCTGAGTAGTAGGAGTGAGTTTGTTATTCCTGAGCCCCTTGGATCACACCTGAGTTTGTGCTAAGAGATGAAATGACTCAGGATGTAATGAGAGGGTTGGGCCCTTGAGCCAGCTGACTTCTGGGAGGGGAGGGCAGGGAGGGGTCCTGGGGATTGAGTTCAATCATGTGGCCAATGATTTAGTCAATCCTACCTACATAATGGAATTCCAGAAGATATCTCTTAATGGAGGCTCAGTGGGCTTCCAGGTTGAGCACCTGGCTGGGCTGGGAAGATGAGGGGCCCTGATTCCATAGGACATGGCAGGGAAGCTTTGTATTTGAGACGCTCCCAGATTTTGCCCTGTATTTTTGTCTGGTTCTGATTCTGTCCTTTATAAATAAAATTTTAATAAATATAATGCTTTCCTGCTTCTGTTGTTACTTGACCCTAATCTTGTACTGCCTAGGTGACCCAGCTGAATTTCTGCCCCTCTTTAATCTTGTTTGTCTTTGAGGACAGGATGCTCTGTGTTATGGGCCAGGCTATATGGGCAGTGACCAAACAGACTCCATTTTACTCTGAGACTTCATGTCATATAAAAAAATGCTTCTCCCGTGGGAACACCTCACCTCTGTACCCATCAACATTTGCTTAGCATAGCATGTATGGCAACACAAAATGGCAATTCTTATACAATGTAAAATTGTTCTCTTTTCGGTTCCCATTTTTCTTGTATGATGTACCCTGTCAAAGAATGCTTGTCTAGACGTTAGTAACCATTCCTTCACTTGTACTCAACTAGGGTCATTTTGACCCACTTCCCCTTCTGCGTAAGATTTTAGATCTCATGATGTTTGTTTATGGTTTTGAATCATAGCAACAGCCACTTGTGATTAATATGGTTTTGGAATATAAACATGTGCTCTAACCCTTGGACGAGGTCAAAGAGTGTAGACTTGGGCTGAGGTTGTAGCTCAGTGGTACAGCGCTTGCCTCGCATGCGTGAGGCCCTGGGTTCGATCCTCAGCACCACATACAAAGCAATTAAATAAAGACATTGTGTCCATCTACAACTAAAAAAATATTAAAAAAAAAAAAAAAGAGTGTAGACTTGCAGCCTGTCCCTTGGCCCACGAGCTGGTGAATAAAGATGGTTCCGTCTCCTGCTTTAAGATCAATTGGTGATTTATTGCAATTTTGCCATAACACCTGCAGGCTAGAAGTTCCTCTTCAGGTAGGCTTGGCAAAACTAGGTGGATCTAAGACAGCTGCTCGAATAATCTCAGACAACCTCTAACTTCATTATAATCCCATTTGCAGGCAAAATGACACCCCCCTCCAACACTATGACAGTTGACAACTGCCAACTGTCATGAGGATGACTGAAAAGAACTATGAAAGGAAGGAAAAGAGGTGGTGCTGGAATTCCCGGATAGTCCCAGCCATCCCCAGAAGCTCTGTGAATTTTCTTCCCATTTATTGGCTATTCTTCTCATGCCTGTGACCCTCTACCTGTAGCCTCCTGACCCCCACTTCCCTTGGCCAGGAATAAAGCCCTCGGGGCTCAATATGCATCCATCTTATTATTGGTTCCACATTCTCAGAGGGACAAAGGACCCAGTTTAGGATTGAATATTGGTGACACTCCTCTCTAGCGAATGACTGAATCTGAGGGAGGTCACAGTAACCTCCTGGCCTGGGACACCCCCCGAGCGGGACTGATGTCTGAAGTGAGGACAGTCTTGTTGGGCTTTATCCTTCTTTGGCATCTGATCTACTCTGGGTGGCTCTGGTCCCTATTGTATTGTAGTATACCTATTGGTGTCAGAACAGAGATGGTGGGACCAGCAAGCTCCAAATAAGACTCTTTTGTCCAACCTGACAGAATAAAGCCTGCCAGGGTGTGTGTGTGTGTGTGTGTGTGTTTAGTACTGGGGACTGGACCTGTGATGGTTTAGATGTGGTGTCCCCCAGAAGCTCACATAGGAGATGATGCAAGAAGGTTTGGAGGAGAAATGATTGGACCGTACCATTAACCTACCCAGTGAATTAACCCCTGATGGGATTAACTGAGTGGTAACTGGAGGCAGGTAGGGTGTGGCTGGAGGAAGTGGTTCATTGGAGGGATGTCTATGGGGTGTATATTTTGTATCTTGAGAGAAGAGTCTTTTCTCTCTACTTCCTGATCATGTGAGCTGCTTTCTTTTGCCATGATGTTCTGCCTCGCCTGACCTACCAAACATCATAACAGCCTAGTCTACCTTAAATGTGCTCAGAATACTTAAATTAACTTACAGTTGAGCAAAATCGTCTAACACAAAACTTGTTTTAAAGTGTTGAATATGTCCAGGGGGCTGTGGATATAGCTCAGTTGGTAGAGTGCTTGCCTCACATGTACAAGCCCTGGGTTCAATCCCCAGCACCACCAAAAAAAAAAAAAAAAAAGGAAGAATGGAGCCAGCCTTCTATGGACTAAGACCCCTGAAATCGTGAACTTTCTTCCTGTACAGTTGTTCTGGTCAGGTATTTGAGTGGCAGCAGAAAAAGCTGACTAAAACAGGACCCAAGTGTGCTTTACCACTGAGCTACATCCTCTGTCTTTTTTTTTTTTTTTTAATGTTTTATGTTGAGACAGCTTCTTGCTAATTTGCTGAGGCTGGTCTGGGACTTGGGATCTGCCTGTCTCAGCCTCCTGAGTCACTATGCATGCTGTTCTTTAATGTCTCCTGTTTCAGCAGGGCGCAGTGGCGCATGCCTGTAGTCCCAGCACTTTGGGAGGCTGAGACAGGAGAATCATGAGTTCAAAGCCAGCCTCAGCAAAAGTGAGGCACTAAGCAACTCAGTGAGACCCTGTCTCTAAATAAAACACAAAATAGGCCTGGGGATGTGGCTCAGTGGTCAGGTACCCCTGAGTTCAATCCCTGGTACCCCCCCAAAATGTCCCCTGCTTTCTCATCCCCATCTCCTCTTGCAGCTTTTTCTTCTCACTGTAACCACAAAAGTACTCAGAATGTCTGACAGAATGGACCTCGCATTCAGAGATACCACCTCAAGTGGCATGGGATACTTTTGTTCTAATAAAAAAAGTTCAAAGTAGTAGGGCTGGGGTGGTGGCTCAGTGGTAGAGCACTTGCCTCGCATGTGTGAGGCACTGGGTTTGATTCTCAGCACCACATATAACTAAATAAAATAAAGGTCCATTGACAACTAAAAAAAAAAAAGCTCAAGGTAGTGATTCTTCAGTAAAACACAGCCAAGCTGGGAGTGCATGTGTGTGGGCAGGGGGCTATTTCAAAGTTCCCCATGGTTTCCTGGAGTGACCCACTGCCCAGAGTTGAACTGACTCTCTCATGGTTTTTTTTTTTTTTTTTTTAGACATTGATAGGCCATTATTTTATTCATTTATTTTTATGTGGTGCTGAGAATCGAACCCAGTGACTCACATGCTAGGCAAGCACTCTGCCACTGAGCCACAACCCCAGCCCTCTCATGGGTTTTACATGTTTTCTTACCAGTTCCCAAGTCTCCCTCCCTCCCTCTCTCTCTCTTTCTTTTTTTTGGTATGGGGAATTGAACCCAAGTATTCTTAACCACTGAGCCACATCCCTATCCCCAGTCTTTTTTTGTTGTTGTTGTTTTGAGACAGTTTCTTGGTAAGTTGCTTAGAACCTCGCTAAGTTGCTGAGTCTGGCTTTGAACTAGCTATCTTTCTGCCTCAGCCTCCTGAGCTCTTGGGATTACAGGTGTGCACCACCCCGCCCAGCCCCAGTTGGTCTTGAAATGTGTGTAACATTATGAATAATGGATGAATCCCCAATTTTTATTGACCTCAGAGTGCTAGGCTACTTGCATTGTATATTGGTTCCAATCCCAACACATTGACCTTGTGGAGCCTGAAAACAGCAGGTCTAAGAGTGAAGGAGAAGGGAAGCGAGGCACTGAGAAAGGCGTGTGGAATGGGAGAATGTGGCACAAAAGCATGAAAGAATAAAAGGGGGGTCCCTTGGCTGATGCGGAAGGAGGGCCCAGTCACGGACCTGACTGACTCCATCTTGTCCCTCTCTGATTCCATTGCCTCTTCAGGCTTTTTCTCTGAGCCACTTCCATTTGCAGTTACCTTGGATTCCAGGAATAGGCCTGATTGATAAGCATCTTCATGACAAAGGACTGAAATTACCTCCAAGTAATAGCCTGGAAGCACAGTTCAACCCACGATGAGACATCTCCCTGAGCGGGAGCAATTATATCATATCAGAGCCGAGGTTGCCCCCTAAGCAGGAGTAATCATCTCATGATCAGAACAGAACCATCCCTCAAGCCACGGTGACCTTTCCAGAGCCACACAGAACCAGTCCTGAGATAGTGATCAACCAGAACTCAGCTTGACCAGGATGACCTACTCAGCCAGCTGGGCAAGCCTCCAGCCATGCAGGTCCCCAGGCCCTGCCTTCATTGCCCTCTTCTGTAAAACCACCAAGTTTCTCTCAGCGCCTTGAAGACAGATCTTGGGTCACTGTGCCCCCTGTATTAGTTCTTCCCAGCTTGGCCGTGTGAAAACGCCTTGTCTGGGTTGAGCTGGGGATGTAGCTCAGTGGTAGAGCACTTGCCTTGTATGTTACAAGGCCCTGGGTCCCATCTCCAGCACTGCAAGAGGGTGGGGGGGGAGGGAGAAGGAGAAAGGAAGGGAGGGGGAGGGAGGGAAGAGGGAAGGAAGGAAAAAACCCTCCCTTTCTTGCCGTTCACTCATGCTCATTTCTTTGATTGGCATATTGGGACAAGTGGCCAAGTTTGCCACTTGGTACCACAAGGACTCCAGTAACAGGGGTTTGCCTTCTCTGTGATGGTGTCGAGTTTCACATGGCTGTTTGTAGAACTGATTTTCTTTGAAAATGGCATCCTGAGAACTCGCCCCCTAGTCCCTTCTCCAGGTGGATTCCCCTTTCTGTGCCTCTCCATTCATGGGCTGTGGCCTGTAGGCGGTTCCAGCTTGGAGGACACATGTTGGGTAGGTCCTCCTGCCTGGAGCAGCAGGGTGATCCCTGATCCTTGTGAGCTTAAAGTTTTCCCTTAGTTCAGATCTTTTTCCTATTTTTTTTTTTTTTAGTAGTTACAGATGGACAGAATGCCTTTATTTTATCTGCTTATTTTTATGTGGTGCTAAGGATTGAACCCAGTGCCTCACACATGCTAAGCAAACACTCTGCCACTGAGCTACAGCTACAGCCCTTAGTTCAGATAACTAAAATCATCTTTTTTTTTTTTTGGTACTGGGGATTGAACTCAGGGGCACTCGACCACTGAACCACATCCCCAGCCCTATTTTGTGTTTTATGTAGAGACAGGGTCTCACTGAGTTGCTTAGCGCCTCGCCATTGCTGAGGCTGGCTTTGAACTCACGATTCTCCTGTCTCAGCCTCCCTAAGTGCTGGGATTACAGGCTTGAGCCACCGTGCCCGGCTACTAAAATCATCTTGATGTGTGTAAGCCGAATGACCAGATGGAAGTAAAACAGGACCATAACAGGCTTTGATTCTGGGAAATACACTCCCGGACCAGTTTCCCACCCAATCACCAGGCTTGAACAGGTCGAAGAAATGGCTCTGTACCTCGCGCAACACAGGACTTTAAAGGCCTTCCCCCATCCGGAAAAGGCAGGCTTGAGGCCAGGAAGAGGTATTGATCTAGAGTCCAGAGTCCTCTGGGATTGGTTAGGTGCGGCTGGTGAGGTCAGAGTCCTTCTGAGATGAGCCAAGAGCCATGGTGATTCTCATATTGGAGGTTCGCTGTTTTTTTCTGTACAGACTACTGGGGGTTGCCATGTTGGCGTGTTGGGCGCATGCGTGCTGCCTTCGGCTCACACGACGGTGGGCGGGCTGGCCCCGGGCGGTGACGCTGAAGGGGGGGGTGGGAAGGGGAGAGAGAGATGAACATTTGGGAAGCGTTTCCCGAGCGAACGTTCTGGCAGGGTGCCCGTGCCGCAGCTCCACGGCGCCGCGGGCGGGAGTCAGGGGGCTGAGGGACCACAGGCGGCGGCGAGGGGCGGGTTTGGCTTGGTGGCTGTGTGTGGCCGACGGGAGACTGTTTTCTGCGTCTGCCTCTGACCTAACATTCTGGCCTTTTGATGATATAGGGCAGTAGATTCGGTCTGGCTGCTTCGTGTGGGATTGGGGGCGTCGACAGGGGGAGGTGGCTCGGGTTGGTCAGGCAGAGAGGCAGACACAGGGGTGGAGATGCTTGTTGTCAGTCATGCCGCTTGAATGTAGAGGCGCCACCTGCAGGTAGGAACAGAGGCTTGGGAGAGATTATTGATTAGTAGGGGAGGGTTGTCGAGAAACTTTAAGCTTGGTGGGCCTCAGCATGGTGGAAGTCCAAGGCTGGGCATTGGGGGTAGGTGCCTTTTTGAGGCGGGAGACATGGTAACCATGGGGTGTGGCCTAGAAGCTTGGCCGCTGTTGGCGTGGTAAGTATGACTGTATGGGGTCCCGTCCAGCGGGGCTCCAACGATTGAGGATGCAGCTCTCGAAGTAAGACTGTGTCACCTGGTTGAAGAGGATCTGAGTTGGTCTGCAGATGTGCTGGGTCTGAGGCTGTAGATGGCGCAGGAAGGCAGCGGTCTACGTGTTCCCTTAAAAGCTTGTGCAAGAGGGTGAGATATGGCAGGTAGGACACAAGGGGAGGGGGGTTGGTTGGGAAATTTTGGTTGATTAGGAAAGGGCGTCCATAGAGCAACTCAAAAGGGCTAAGGCCAGAGGGGGCTCTAGGGGCTGCCCTAATTCGAGTGAGAGCCAATGGCAGGAGATTGGGCCAGGAGAGCCTGAGTTCAATGGCCAGTTTAGTGAGGTGATCCTTGAGGATGCCATGGGCCCTCTCGACCTTATCCGAGGACTGGGGTCGGTAGGGGATGTGGAGTTTCCAAGTGATGTTGAGGTCCCTGGAGACTAGTTGAACAACCTGAGAAGTGAAGGCCAGACCGTTGTCTGACT
>PVHX01020158.1:0-32671 GCA_004024805.1 Geosciurus inauris
ATGCCCCCTCCCCCCTTACACCCCTGTGAACAGAGTTCCACCATTGTTCCCATGTCCTTCCCCACATTATGGATCAGCATCCACTTATCAACGAGTACATTCGGCATTTGGTTTTCTGAGATTGGCTTACTTCACTTAGCATGATATTCTCCAACTCCATCCATTTACCTGCAAATGCCGTAATTTTATTCTGTCTTATTGCTGAGTAATATTCCATTGTGTATATGTACCACAGTTTCTTTATCCAGTCATCTATCAAAGGGCATCTAGGTTGGTTCCACAGTTTAGCTGTTGTGAATTGAGCTGCTATAAACATTGAAGTGGCTGCAGCCCTGTAGTATGCTGTTTTTAAGTCTTCTGGGTATAGACCCAGGAGTGGGATAGCTGGGTCAAATGGTGGTTCCATTCCAAGTTTTCTAAGAAATCTCCATACTGCTTTCCAGATTGGTTGTACCCATTTGCAGTTCCACCAACAATGTATGAGTGTGCCTTCTTCCCCACAACCTCGCCAACACTTATTGTTGTTTGTATTCTTGATAATTGCCATTCTGACTGGTATGAGATGAAATCTTAGGGTAGTTTTGATTTGCATTTCTCTGATTGCTAGAGATGTTAAACATTTTTTCATATGTCTGTTGATCAACTGTATACCTTCTTCTGTGAAGTTTCTGTTCAGCTCCTTGGCCCTCAAGTCTTATCTTTGAAGAAAGCTCTTCAAATCTTTTGTTTCCTTTTTTCTTTTTGGTTGTACTAGGGATTGATCCTGGGGCTTCACACAATATAATAACTTCTTGCTTTTACAGCTTATTTCCCTCTTTCCATTTCTAAATTTGCATGTATAATCCAACTCCATTTTTTCCCCAGTAACTTTCTCTGAAGCATCTTCAGATACTAATCAAATGAAGGAGAAAAAAATGACAGGAAATTATATTTATGGATATTTTCTAAATCATGTGTAGAGACTACCTTTCCTATTTCCACACTAGATGTACCAAACTACAGCACATAAAGTACCCCTAAAGCTTGGTTTTTCAGAGTTAAGTTTGGTTTAATTATTTGCATTTTAGTATTCAGAAGTGCTCAATGGTAATCTATATTGTTCCCTTCCTAAATTAACAATAAAAATAACCATCTGCAACTTTAAGTCATTATTTCCTTCTCAGTGATGAATGATGATTACTGTGTCCACAAAGGTTTTTATTCATGATACGAATTAGTGTGGATAAGTGGTCTCCAAAATTTCAGTTCACATACAGCAGCACATGTTGCTTTTAATTAAACTTTTTTACTTTAGACATAATTGTAGATTTACATGCAGTTGTGAGAAACAATACAGATTCCATGTGCCCCTAAGTTCCCCGAATAGTAACATCTTGCAAAACTATAGTACAATATCACAACCAAGGTATTGACATCAAAGAAGTCATGACACAGTCCATCATCAATCACACAGCTCTCTCCTATTGTCCTCTTATAACCACATTCAATTTCTTGTGTCCTCTCTCCTTTGTAACATGGTTGCCAGTAATCTGTTTTACATTTCTATAATCTTGTCATTTCAAGAATGTTACATGAATGGACTCATATACTGAATAATCTTTTGGGATTGACTTTTTCACCATGCATAATTATCTGGAATTCACCCAGGATATTGCATGTATCCACAGTTTGTTCTTTTTTAACTGTGGAGTAGTATTTTATGGTATACATGTACCACTTTTGCTTAACCATTCACTCATTCAAGAAAATTTGGGTTGTTTTTGGCTCTTACAGCTAAAGCTGCTATAAATAGCAATGTACGGGGTTTTGCCTGAAAATGTGTTTATAATGATATGCAACTCTTTTCCTAACTTTCTGGCTGATAATCACAGAGCAAAGGACATCAAAGCATTTGCCAAATATCCTAGACCACTTCCTTATAACTGATGATTAACTAATGACTCATTCTTATCAGTACATGCAGTTTTACAACTATCTCTTACTTGACCTTGCAAAGTTCTTGACTGAGCTTAACTAGATAAGATACATGTTTTTCAAAGCATATTCTTTGAAACATGAACTCCATGTAATGTTCCTAACAGGTGAGGGGGGCAGTTCATGGCTGCAGTGAAGAATATCTCTCTCTTGAAATTAACAAATGCACACTGGTGTACAAAAGGAGGAATCTAGTGGCCAACTACCCAAGCTCACTTCCCAGCTTCATCACTAGCTAGAAACAGTAACTGTTGGCAAGATACTTAGCCTTCCTATACCTCAGTTTCTTCATCTGTAAAATGGACAGTATTCCACTCATATGAATGGAAGAATTTGAGGACACATAAAAAGCACTTGATAAATATTATTATTTATTGCCATCACAAATTTAAATTTTCATAACATACATGCCAGGCCCTATTCTTGGAGATGCAGTTTCATTAAGTCTAGGGTAAGAGGCTGTTCTTGATGAAGAAGCAGAGGCTCAACTTTATTAAAAATATGTCCAATGTAATATTATAGACAGTATTCAAATGCAGACCAAATTTCCTGGAGGGGACGTGTTATATTTATATCCACGTACAAATTTAATTCATCCTTTAAATGATTAACTCCATTGTCCTGACAGAGTATAGTTCTCTCCCATATTGGGATTGTAACATAATAAACTCATAATTCCTCAAGAGGTAGTTCAATAAACCAAAATGCAGTTTGGTTCAGTTGACACCAAAAAAAAAAAAAATTCCTAAACATAGCAATTAGTATTGATATATGAAAATTTTATCTGTGAGTCATAGCTTAGCAAATCAAATCTAAAATAAGACATTGTTTACTTAGAAATAAAACAATCATGATTACTGTTATTTCTGTAGATTCTACCACCACAGTGCTCATTTCCAAAGGTCTTCTTATGATCAAGTATGAGGACAATTTCCAGTGCACACGGGGAATCATTCTGGAGGTGGTGGTAATCTTCTGACCACTTCCATAGCAATCCTCAGGTAGGCTTTAGCCTGGAAAAGAACAGATTCATTTGTTCTTCAATTCTCCCCAGCAGACACTGAATGACTCATAACTGTCATAGATGCCCATTGTATTTGATGGTAAAAAGTTTGGCTGAAAGGAGGAAATTCAGTAGGGAGGCAATAATGTTGTGTACATTACAGGCAGGGCAAGGTAAGAAGGATTTTAGATTATGGGAGTGTAATTATTTGGAAGGTGACTTTCTGAAAAAATATATAGTACGAGCAATCACTATTTTTTAAACTCTGATTCTAGTGTTAGCAAACTAGAAACCCAGTGTAGTTTTAGAAAAAGTATACCTTCTTCCTCTGACAAATTGATATCCTGAGTTAGATACTGCCAGAACTGCTTTGGCATAGAGGTCTTAGTCATTTTAAAGAGGATTATTTATCACCACCCTATAGCTTATCTTTAGAAAGCATTTTCTTCATTCTGAGAATGGTTTGTAATATCAGCACTGAGTACCTATGGGCTCTTTTACCTAGTGAATTTGGGGTGTCATTCAAGAATTTCTGGTTCAGCTTTACACTCTTCATCACTGGGATCTCCACTGCAGTGAGTTACTAAGAGAAGCTCCTAAGCCACAGGGTGGGCCACAAACTAACCCAAAGCCCATGTGTCCTAGTTAGAACAATGATTGTAATATTTGCATTTTACAAATTTTAAAAACCAATTGTCATGCAAATATTATTTACTTGCCCTATCTTACTCATAAAAAGCAACTACAAAATAAGCAGTAAGGTTTTCTAAAACTCTTTATTTCTACTTTGATATACTTACAGTCATGTACCTTCCACTACTATCAGTGATAACAGCTAAAATTTACTGAGTACTTAATATTTGGCAAGTATTTCATTCATCCCCACAGGAGGTAAATTCTGTCATTATTCTCACTTTATAGACAAGAAACCAAGACCCAGAAAGGTGAAGAGTCTGTCCAGAGCATTACTGCTAGTAGATAACGAGCTGGGCTTTGAACCTAGTCGACCAACCCCTCAGCTCTGCACAGTAAAAAGATGTATTTGAGGTTTGTTTGCTGACGTGATGAAGTGCGTTATGGATACTTCACACATCTTCATTTTTAGAGACTGCCTGAGACCTCAGAGCTGAATTATGTTTATTTTTACCAGAAAACGGTTAAAATTTCATTTTAAAAGGTCTTTAAAAAAAGCTTTCTAAACATGGATAAGTTAACTTTTTTTTTACTGAGTACGTACTACATCAAGTACTTCACACTTAAGCACATAAAACAAGCATCATGGGTTCAAACTTAGATGAATAAACTGGAAGTTTGCTCAAGGTCCTGGTGTCAGTAGACTGGAAAACATTCACACCTGGGTCCAAATCACTCTGATGCCCAGCTCTTTCTACTACACCATATATTAAGCAGTAAACTCACAACACAACTAATTATAATCATAATGAATAGTCTAAAAATGGTTTCACTGTTATAGTTAATAGAATCAATCTTTTAGTTTAAAATGGAAATACCTTGTACTTAAAAAGAAATATTTCTCTCAAATCTAATGTGCTAATTTTCACTTATCATCTTTACAAATACTTTTCTCCCCCATGCTATGACTGAACCCAAAGGCATCACAAATGCTAGGTAAGCACTCTATCACTGAGTCACACCCATTATTAATGCCTTTGTCTCTCAATAGTTTTTCTAGGTACTTATGATGAAACTTTAGTTCACTAAGGCAGACCAAGACAAAGAAATCATTCTGTAATCTCTTTAGTATTTATCTACAATAGAGACATAAACCTATCAGAATCCAAAAATTTCCAGAATAATCAAATTTGACACATTTAACTTTTGCTTTTTAGTGGATTGTCTTCAAATTTAGAGTTCCCATACAGCACACTTAAGGTAGTAGTTAGATTGTCATTTGCAATTGTCAGAGAAACCTCTGAAAGTGTTTAGTTTAACAGTTTCAATTTCTAAAAAACTGTTGAGACTGAACTTTTCCAATCAAAGCTGTATCATTTCAACAAATATATTTTGGCCTTTACTGCATATAAAGGATTATGCTGGGAAATTTGTGGGATGTAATGATATAAAGGGAAGCAAAACAGCTCAAGGGTGAAGAATTGGGGCCTTAAACCAGACAGGCCAAGTTTGGAATCTCAGCTTCAGTGCTTATTAGCTGAGGGGCCACTGGTAAGTTACTTAACCCTTCTAGCCTCAGTTTCCACATCTGTAAAATGGTTATAAAAACATATGTACCTCAAAGGGCTTGGGGGAATATTAAGTAAGAATAAGGCATGTGGAGTGCTGGCATAGAGGAAGCAAATAGAATGTATGAGGAGCTGCTGCTATTATCATCAGACCCTTGAGAAATTTGCAATCTCATTGAAGAGCTCATATTAACATGCCCTTTGAGCACTTTTCCCACTTGAGGAAAAATTAAACTAAACCTCTCCTTTTATTTAATACATATCTAGCAAAAAGGCCACACACACATCAAATGTAAAAGATTTAACTGAGGGCTGGGATTGTAGCTCAGTGGTAGAGCGCTTGCCCCGCATGCGTGAGGCCCTGGGTTCCATCCTCAGCACCACATACAAAGCAATAAAATAAAGACATTGTGTCCATCTACAACTAAAAAAATATTAAAAAAAAAAAAAGATTTAACTGAGATTTCTCAAACTGTTAACAATACTTTCTTCTTTCATTACCTCAACTCAACACAACCAATCATTCCCTTGTACTCTAGATCTCTTTATTAGGCCACCTAGAGGTAGAGATATACACATAGAACCTATTCATCTGCTCTGTCATTAATAAGCAACAGTGGAGAAACCAATATGCAAGAAGTATACGAAAACCTCCTTTGTCTTTAGATATTTGAAGTTTTAATTTATCATGCACGGTCATTTCATATTAATAATATGAGGTGATAATTTGGAAATTATGAGATAATAAAGTTTCCACCTATATTTGCAAATCTTTACCACAAGTTTCTTATAGCACATTTTTCTGTATGCTAATATTTTGACTTGATAAAAAGGATAAAGCCACAAAATTATCCGTCAATCATGGGCCCATTCCTTGTGCCCTGATCTCAACCAAGGACAAAGACAGTTTTAGAATCCACAATTATATTCTGGCCTGCATGAGGCTGTGCTATTGGGTTTCTATATTGTAAGTAACCACCTTCTCCCCCTTCCTCTACTGCTTTCTCTGGCTGTTACACTGCTCACATTTGGGGTTTTCTTCCTTTTCCCTAAGTGGTACAAGTATGCAGAGGGTCTGGCTACTTGCTGGGTCAGCAGCAGCTTGTCAGTGCTTTTTAATTGGTGCTACAAGCCCTTCCAACTTTTCCAAGATACATCACATTCACTAAAATTCACACCTTTAAATTAATCACTGCTTTTTTATTGCTCACCTCTTCTGAAAGCTAAATGTTGTTGGGAACGTTAACTCCTTAGTGCCTAAATTTTAAAGTATTTTGTGGGCAGAGAACTGAGAGTCCTGATACTTGGTGCTGGAGGAGGGAGTGATGAGATAGAAGGGAATGTGGATTAAGAAGGAAGACAAAAAACAAATGATGAAACTTTACTGATTAGTAATTTTCCTTGTGGATCAACCTCTAAAAGCAAACAGAAAGTGTCAGGCTAAGGGGCTCATGATTAACAACTAATTCTATAGGTTCCATCCTATTAATTTTTGTGGAAGTTTATGTTGAAGATGTGAAGGTAGAATGGGCACTGAGCTTCCACCAATACCACAGGATCTATTGAAAGGGTTGTGATTATTTTCTGGGAGTGAATTTCCATTTGAATTTGTAGGGGAAAAAGAAAGAGGATTATTAGCAGGCAAAATTCATCACGAGACTAATGAGAAGGACCCAGATTCCAGGACTCAGTTACAACTTCCCAACATTTAGAAGTTAACATCTTTAACACAGAAGCTGGGAACTCTCCTCTCATCTCACAATTCAAATTCTGCCACTGTGAATCAAATGCCATTGGAGAGTGACATTTATCTGGTGTTATGTAAGGGAATGGGCATAAATGGACTCAGCCCTTTAATAAAGGGAAGGGAAAACATTTTGTGTCATGACACCTTAGATGAAAGTTTCAGAAGTTAATAAGTACAGTTGTATTCTATTTGACATTTTTCAAACTATTTTCACATTATCATTTCATTTCATCCTCATTATGACATAAATTTATAGATGGAGAGAAAGGTTCAAGAAGTTAGGGAAATTGCTTCAGGTTACACTTAGAAAGTAGCAATCTTGGTAATGAATCCCTGAGTTGACTCAGCTTTAGTCTTTTCCTTTCATGCAGAGATTCTCTTTGAGAATCTAACAAAAGTTCTTGTTCAGTTACCCAGAAAAATGTATCTTCACACATTCTGGATTTAATTTCAGGGGATTCTCACACCCACGTGAAGATCAGTGTTTGGCTCTGCAGCTGTGCATTCCAGTGCAACCCAAGGGGGTAGAGTCTACTTATCCTCTTCTCTAGAGCTCTGTGATACTATGAACAAGAGTTGAACTGAACGTCAGCTTATACACAAAACAGACACTGAACTCACCTTGCAGTTATTAGGAAGTGAAGCAGATGTTTATGTTGGGAAGAGAATGAATGGGCTGTATATCAGAGCTGATAATACTTCAGTACTATCTTAGACAAGGTTCCTTAATGTAAACAAACTTCTGCTATTCATCTAAAATAATGTAGATTATTATACCTATCTCCCAAAGATGCTATGAGATTCAAATAAAATAACGTATTCAATACACTTAAGCACTGTACCAGTGTCTTAGAAAAAACTGAAGAAATAATAGCTATAATATAGAACCCAGAAGTGGATACATTGGAAAGAAGCTAACATTTGAAAGGAACAGACTTGTCTTTTAATCATTTCTTACATTTAACATCTCTGTAACCTTGGGAAAATTATTTAAATTCTATAAGCCTTAAGTTCCTAATCTGCAATATAGGAGCTGTTTACACATTAAGTTTTCTGAGGATTTGTGAGGATGGAAATAATGTCAATAAAATGCCTGACAGTATCTAGCACACTATAATTACCATTATTATTAAGAAGATGATTAATAATAACAAATATCTGCAAACCATGAGTAGGAAGTAATATCACCATGGAAAGAGAATCAAGTACAAGGTACTATTTTTTTCCTTCTATGGCCATGTCTAAATCTTAAAATTGATCAGATGTCTTCATATTCTTACATGAAATTCTCACCATTTTTACAATACCTCACCAAATCAAAGCTAGCCTAAACTCCAAAGGTTTAGGCTGTCCTACAACTCTAGAAATGTTACTCAGTAACAATAAAATAATGGGTCTAATATTTATGCAAATGTAGATCATATTGTAAAAATATGTAACTCCAAAAAACTCCACAAACACTGTTGTTTAGACTTTCAAATCATCTTATCTTTGAATGACTGTTAGATGTTCTCATATTACGTTCCTCTAACTTCACTTTAATGTTTCTTGCTTTTGGAGAATTTCAAAGAAAATGCAATAATGAACAGGTGGAAAAATATTTAAAAATCAAAACCCATAATTGAAATAAACTAGTATGTAATTTTTCTTATTTATAACAAATCACTGTGGAGTGTCTAAATATTCTGTTCTTGGGAGGCATTTGAAAGTGTGTAATTTTTAAAAAAATCCCTCAATATTGGTATTTTTCATATACTATGTATATAAAACACACCTATAGTAGTTGGGATTGCCAGGCTTTAATT
This sequence comes from Geosciurus inauris, assembly GCA_004024805.1. Classification (NCBI taxonomy): domain Eukaryota; kingdom Metazoa; phylum Chordata; class Mammalia; order Rodentia; family Sciuridae; genus Geosciurus; species Geosciurus inauris. The sequence continues at coordinate 8,731 of PVHX01020158.1, forward strand.
ATGAAAGCAATAAAGAGTTATTGTTTTGCTATCTGAAAGCATTCTACAAAAGACTAAAAAGAAAATTCAACACTTTTTTAATCTTTAAAGAATCTTTTTTATTGTGGAATATAAAAAGAACATAAAGCATAAATATAAGTTTTCTAGTAGAAGCGTATATAATCACCACCCCAACCAAGAACTGCATTTGCTGGAACCCTTGAAATCCTCTATGCACCCCTTTCTAATCATCCCACAAAGTATCCAATGCCATTACTTAATGCTGATCACATCTTTGGGTCTTGGTCTTGATTTTCTTTTCATATTTGTTCTAATTAGTTATACATGTCTGTAGAACGTACTTTCACACATTATACATAAATGAAGTATAATTTAACATTTAATAATTAAAAGGCAGAGAAAAGAAAAATAATGATAACTGCTATCCTGTATTTACTTGAAGATCATATTACCAGCAACTCAATCACCTGTGCCATAACTGCTGACCCTTAAGAACGGAAAAAAGTGGGCTGGGATTGTGGCTCAGAGGTAGAACGCTTACCTCACATGCGTGAGGTGCTGGGTTTGATCCTTAGCACCACATACGAATAAATAAAAAATAAAGATATTGTGTCCATCTACAACAAAAAATATATATATATTTAAAAAAAAAAAAGAAAGGAAGGAAGGAAAAAAGCTCCTGGGCCTCTGAAAGAGATAACTCAAAATGAATCAACTTTACTTATCCAAAGTTCTTGATGTAATTTGCTTTTACTTTATTTATAGCTCTAACCAACCTGGTATCTTTTATTTTTCAGTTCAAAGAAGATTAGACAAAGCAGATTAGGATGAAAAGGGTAGTGAGTATGGACAGACAAAATAACAGTACTATAAGGTTACACACTACCCTTGTTTATATATATATATATGCCCTGTGAATGGATAAGCTTGATTATCCCAATGTTGTTTATCAAAAAGTGTATATCCTGTAAAAAGTAATAAAAATATTTAAAATCATAACGTACCTCATCACTTTCAGGCTGTGAAAACACTACTGGCTGGCCTGTATCTGAAGTCTCCCTTATAGTGGGATGTAAGGGGATGTCTCCTGAAAGAGCCCACAAGACAGGTGTTAGTACCAGAGAGGTCTGTTACAGGCATTTGGAATTCCACTATTTGAAATTTGGAAAAAACAAAATCTGAACAGACCTCATTTGAATTAAGCTGTGTTATAACTATCCTTGAATTAAGCTGAGTCATGACATCCTCAATTTGCTAAATCTTGGACAAAGGAATTTCAAACACAAATTAGAGGCAAGAACTGCATAAGAGCACATGAAGACTATGTGGCAGTCAACCAAGAGATGAAGCCTCAATTTGCTTTACACTGGAGGTCTTTCAGCAAGGAATGGCTTAGGAGACCTTTGTAAATGATTTCCCCCTCAAATATCTGATACAGATACATCATGCCGAATAGCAAGAGCAAAAGATGCAGAGACACAGTAGTCCAACAAAATACAACAAAATATAACAAAATACAACAAAATAACCTTCTCACTGCTGGCAGATGAATGAGCCACCAGAAAGTAGGCCAACCTGTTACTTCAACTGTCTGCCTCTCTATCACATAGAATCATCTCTCTTTTCCAATTTACTAGTCTATGTAGCATTAGGTATAAGTTTGAAGGGTTCTCAGGAAGTATATACTAAGAACCTTCGGTATATAGATAGTAGTTGGAGAGGTTATCTGATTTCAGTTTCTCATTCTCAGTTCCAATCTCTTCATAATTGATCCTGCTGCTCTAGTTCAAGGGGTACCCCTCTGTACTCTGTGACTGAATTAAAATGGGGGAGATGCATCCTGTGCTGGAACTCTAAATTATTTTTCCATAATAATTTTAGACATGGCAGTTTGCAGAACTATCCAATTTTTGTGACCTATAATCATTGTTTTTGTATCATTGTATCAGTGTTTCTTATACATTTTTAGGCAACTGTACACTTGTGATCCATTGGTTAAAATGTAACTTTTCAATATGAGATTTCTTCTTTATGAGATGTTTCAAATTCTAAATAAATGACTTACAAAATTGTGCCACTCATAAGTTAGGGAATTACAATATTGTCAGCATAATTCAATAATGCCATTATAATTACACATTTACTTTATGATATAAGTGAATGTCAATCTGTTATGTCATTATGCAGATTTGGAAAATTGAACTTTCTAGGTTAGTTAAATGAAAATAGTTGCAGAATATAATTAGTGGTTATGATTACAGCAATGTATCAAAATATATCATTAGTATTTACCTAGTATTATAGTTGCTCCAATAGTGCAAATGTGAATAACAATAACACATTCAACTTTTAGAAAATTATAATAGAGAATGTTTTGAAATTCTTTGATCTCTAAGGGATCTTAATTTTTAACTATCTAAAACTAATAATTCATATTCTGTCTCCTTTATTCAGCATGTGTCTTTGCCTAGAACAGAAACTCACTCACAATTAGAATATTAAAACATTTTCTAAAAAGTCCATTAAGTTGTGGATTTTTGCAAAATCATGTTTTATCCCCAAACTGGGTTTTGCTCATTTAAAATGATTGTTGTTCTTCTCACTAGTTCAAATCAATTATTTAATTCAATGCTGTGAACAGTGTATAAATTTCAGGTGCCAAATTTATAGATATTAGCAAACACATAAAAAGATTATAGATAGAGTAGAGGAAGGGGACAGGGAGGGGGAGGAAAAAAGAAGGGGGTAGTACTGGGGATTGAAATAGGTCAAATTATGTTATATGCATTTATGAATATATCCAAATGAACTCCACAAATATGTGTAACTATCATGCACTAATAAAAAAAGAAAAAAGATTATCAAAAGCAGTAAATACTGTCATTCTAAAGCTGAAAAAAATGACAAATACAGAAGTGATCAGGAAGGCTTCTTTTTGGTACTGGAGATTGAACTCAGGGGCACTCGACCACTGAGCCACATCCCCAGCCCTATTTTGTGTTTTATGTAGAGACAGGGTCTCACTGAGTTGCTTAGCGCCTCGCCGTTGCTGAGGCTGGCTTTGAACTTAGGATTCTCCTGTCTCAGCCTCCCTAAGTGCTGGGATTACAGGCTTGCGCCACCGTGTCCGGCTAGGAAGGCATAAAATGCTCTAAGAACTGACATAGAATTTGCATTTACCGGTTTATACTGAAATATTTGTGCCCACTTAACAAATTGATAACCATTATTTAAAATATTGCTTCCAAAAAAATATTGCTTCAAGATCACTGTACTTGGACCACAAAACTCTCTTCTCAAATTTAACTTACAGGCAGTTTTTATCTACAGTAAGAAACTATTACCACAGTTGGTAGAAAAAATCTACTAAAAAAGCCAAAGAAAGGTTAACACACAGAATGGCACTGTATTAACATAATGTAAAACACAAAGCCAAAAGCCACTAATCATTTTCTCTGACACTATCACCAAGCCTCAGCCCCATTTTCCCTTCTACAACTTCAATTGCAGAACTTAACCTAGAACAACTTACCTAGAACATCAAGATCAAGGGTCCTTGCTAGCTTTCTTGCACCATCAGTACCAAAAATATGAGTTTTGTGTTTACACTTTGGACACTGGAAGACACTCATGTTTTGGACAAGGCCAAGAACCTAGATTAAAAAAAACAAAACACATTGAAATCAAAATAAAATTAAGCCATATTTTAATACATAATTTCAACAAGTTTTTACTGAGTACCTACTAGGTGGTGATATAATAGTGAGTTATAGACTTTGCTCTCAAGGAACTTATAGGCTAGTAAGTATAAAGACATTCGTAATCAATATGTTGATAAGTGCTGAAAGTCACTGAATAAACAGGAGCCAGAAAAACTGCCTGGGAAGAATTAGAGGAATTTTTGAGTAGCTCATAGACAACTGTTTCTTCAGGTTGCAGGTGGCAAGAGTGGGCAAGGCCTACAGCAGGAAATACAGAAGCAGAAGGAAGAGCACAAACCAAGGCAGCCTAACTATTTGGGCCTATAACCCAGTGTGTGGTCAAGACAGAAGATGGTTTGTTGAGGAAGGCCAGGGTCAGATGGTAAGGTGCCAAATGCCATCCACATATCTGGGACTTCCTTATTTAGACACAGGAAACCACAAAAGTTTTTAAAGACGAAAAGATGATATCAAAGAGGTAGTGTTACACAATCAGATTAGTCCTGATGACAATGTGGAGAAAACAAGAGGGGAGAAAGATAGGAAAAGAAATAGTTAATAGTTTGCCTGTGGGTAAAGACTCATGGTCACTAATAGTTAACATATAACATATAACAACAACTAACAAACACGTCCAATATGCTTATTACAGATCATGTACTAGAATAAGTGCTTTAAAGGAACTATCTTATTTACTCCTCACAAAAACTTTGAGTATTTTATCATCTCTATTCTTTCCTTGAGAAAACTGAACCTGTCAGCTCTTATTAGAATGTTATTGTTTGAAACAAAGTTTTGTAGTGATATAGAAAATTTCTATCATATTCTGGGTTTCCCTAGTTTCTGGCACAAAATAGATCCTTAATAGACATTCACTGGATAAATACACAGGCTCTGCAAATATAATCTGTATTCATGATCCTTTTAATCTCACTTTCTTGTTGATAAGAAGCGGTGACTCTCTTCCAGAATAAGAATGCATAACACCACCATCAGAGGCTTAGAGATAACAATGTCTGTATTATCCTATCAATTCTACCATAAGATTATCACTGCAGAAGATTAGAACATTTACATATAAAATAAAGAATAGTATTGATAGTCCATAATAAAACAGACAAGAAGGTGATAACATTTGTTATTCTTTTGGAAAGAGGAACAGAAAAGACTAAGGTTGTGCACAACACATATAAAGGAAAACAAACAGTGAAAGACATTAATTTGTAGTAAAGCATGTTCCAAGCATCTAATATATACCCTTTTGTTGATGCAAAGTATCACAAAAAAAAATTACACTGGGTTTTGGTAATTTAGCACCAACTCCAGAAAGCTAGAAGAGAAAACAACTTCATATCAGAGCACTTATTTTTTTATTTATTCACTATGTCCATATAATATACTTATTACTTGGGCAGTTTTTCTGCCATTTATGTTAAATGTTATATATACACTGATTATAGGGCTTTCAACTTACACATAAGAAACATCATTCAATAAATGAGATCACGAAAAATATTTACAGACAGTGAAAAATCTAAGTGAGGCATATTTCAATTCAGAGAGAATAGGAAAAGCCTTCTTACCTTGGAGTTTCTTAGACTTCCTAAGACCTAAGAGAAAAATCTATCTGTAGTTTGTGTGATTTACTTCTCATTACCAAATTATTCTCCATGGAGGGTATAAACATCTCATATTCTCTACAGACTACATAAATGTCACAGGCATAAAATATGAAACAATCAAACAATATTTAATGCACTCTTATTATATGCCAGTAACTGGGCTAAACACAAATGCTAGCATACCGTGGTGAGCCAAACAGACTTGATGCTGGCACCCTTGAAGCTTGAGCTCTAACTGCAGAAATGGATCAAACAAAAATGACACTTCTCTAGAAGCAAAGCATAGAATATATGAGAGAGAGCAGAACAGAGAAGACTCCATCGACTCTAGAAGTCAGAGAGGGTTTCTTTAAAGAAACATTCAACCTAAAAGGTACAGGATAACCAAGCAAAAACTAGCAAAATGGAAGACAAATATTCAAGATAGAAATAAAGAGCACGTATCTACCTTCAAGAAACTGAAAGGCCAGTCTTGAGGCCTCGGGGCTGTGATGTGAGTGAAATGCAATCAGGATGGCAAAGTAGAGCCTGTGGGCCATATGCAGGTGTCTGGGTTCTGTATTGAGTACAGAGAAGCTGCTAAGGATTTCAAGTAACAGAGGCCAAAGTGGCCAGTAGTTGTAGTGGACTCACTACTTGGGTTTCCCTTCAGAGATTTAAAAAACAACACAAAATAATGGGAAAAAAACTAAAAAGATTTGTCTCTGTATGTTTATTAAACAAACACAAATTCAGAGCTGTGTGCTCCAAAATCAGTCATGGAGAGGTGATCATTTTTAGTGCTATCTAAAATATGTCCAGTTCTCCTGGGCACAAGGTTAGGACTTTCCTTCTTTGCAATTAGGTGAGGACATGTAACTTGTTTTGGCCAATAAAAGGTGAGCAGAAATGCCACGCTTCACTTCCAGGCTGAAGCTTTAAGTGTTAATTTCTCGTTATTTCCAGGCTGAAGCTTTAAGTGTTAATTTCTCGTTATCTTTCCTTATCCTGGTGCTTCCAAGCTTCCAGATGGGAGTTGTTCTGTCAGTCTGGGTGCCAGAGTTAGAACAATACAGAGGAAATGTTGAAGCCAAACCACAATGGACATTTAGCAAAAGAAAGAAAATAGGTGTGGTTTAAACCTGTGGAATTTAAGAATTGTTAACACACATGGCCTATCCCATCTTGGCTGATACAGAAGTATACAAAGAAAATATTAGAATTCTCATTTCATTATTTACATTTTGATTTCAATTTTTGTGTTTTATAATAAAAATAAAATTACTTCAGTAATATATGCATACCATATACTATATATATGTATGTATAACATACATATTCATATATTGGGGTATATGCTCAAGTATCATTTACTGACAAGGATTCATAATCAAAAAAGTTAGGAAATAAAGAACCCTCTAAGTTTGAGAGCCAGAGGTTTAGACATCAACACTTGGCCCTATTACTACTAATACGTCACTTCTTTCAGTTCAAGAATAAATGCCCCAGTAATGCTTCCTAGGTCATCTTAAATAAACTAATTCCACTTAACTCTAGAATTTCTCATCTTAAGAACTTCTCATGTATATATTACTTTGTTTGATTAAAAAATTGGTTGTAATGAAACACCAATTTATAAAGGAGATGATATAGCACTGCATGTTAATTGCATATTCACATGGAAAATAATGAATCTTAAACCACTATTCACCACATACACAAAAATTAATTTCAAGTAATGTAGAGTCAAGTGTAAAAAGGTAAAACAATAACACTTATAGAAGAAAATAGGTAGAGACAGGCAGAGATTTGTCTAGAACTATACAAAGAAGCACTAAACATCAACTTGACATTTTATTAACTAGAACTTCATTAACAAAGTGAAAAGGCAAACCACAGAGTAGGAGATGGTTTTACCTAAAATATACAAATATATAAAAAACTCCTGTAAATCAATAAGGAAAAGTCAGACAACAGAATAAAAAACAGACACGAGACTGAATAAGCACTCCACAAAAGAAGATATCCAAAGTACATTCATGCTTAAGACTGGTTTAGGAAAGATGAACACTGGTATAACAAAAACAAACATCAAATGTTGATGAGGCTGTGCTCATTTTTCAACTGGATTATTTGCTTTCTAGCTACTGAGCTGAGTTATTTATATATTTTCTATATTAATGCCTAATCAAATGTATGGTTTGCAAATACCTTCACCCATTGATTGTCTGTTTACTTTACTAATTGTTTCCTTGGTTGTGCAGGTGAAAACACATTTGTCTATTTTTACATTTGGTGCCTGTGCTTTTGGGCTCATCTCCAAAAAATCTGGTCAGAACAATGTCAGAGAGCTTTTCCCTCATGGGTTATTCTAATAGTTTTAGAGTTTCAAGTCTTACATTTAAGTCTTTAAGCCATTTTGAGTTACTTTTGTATATAGTAAGAGATAAGGGTATAATTTCGTTCTTTTGCATGTGAATGTCCAGTTGTCCTAGCACCATTTACTGAAGGGACTATCCTTTCCTCATGTGTATTCTTGGAACTTTTGTCAAAAAAAAAAAAAAAAAAAATGACTACAAATGTGTAGATTTTTTCTTGGCTTTCTATTATTTTATTTCTTTTTTTAAAAAATATTTTTTTAGATGTTGATGGACCTTTATTTTATTAATTTATTTATATGTGGTGCTGAGAATCAAACCCAGTGCCTCACACATGCTAGGCAAGCGCTCTACCACTGAGCCACAACCCCAGCCCCTGTTCTTTTTCTTGAATACAAACAGTGTATATGTTCACTTTGTAAAAATTCATTGTGGATAAACCTACAGTTTGTGCCTTTTATGTAGGTAAGTCACAGTCCAATAAAAATTTGCTTAAATAAAGAGGTAGTTATGAGAAAAATGGTAATAAAACAATAGGACAAACAATAACTAAAACAATGATATATTACTCATCTTGTGTACCTGCACACAAAAATAACCATCTGATTTAAATAGGAAATACTCTATAAAAACAAGAAAGTAGCAGTGAAATTAAGATGAGCTGCCTGGGAGGAAGGATCTCCTGTTCTTCCTAACTTACACTACAACAAAAGACCTGAAACAAAAGTCTAACTCCAGAGAAGCTGTGAAATGATGAAGTTATAGACCTACAATGTCCAGTCAGATAATCATTTGTCACATGGGGCTACTGACCCCTTGAATTGTGGCTGGTTAGAACTGTGATGTGTTGTAAGCATAAAATACCCACTGAATATCAATGACAGTATGAGTAAAAGCATGTCAAATATCTCAATTTTTTTAGATTATAAGTTTTATTTTCAAATTTTGTCAAAACATATAATGAATACACACAAAAATATGCTCAAATCATAAGTGTACGGGTGAATGAACTTAACAAAGTATAACCATGTTACTAAAATCCTGCTAAGAAATATAACATTGCTAGCACCCTAGAAGTTTCCTTGTGACCTTCCAAAACACTTCCCCAGAGGTATATATGCCTGATTTCCAACACCGTAAGTTAATTTTATCTGGTCTTGAACTTGATATAAAGGTAATCATGCAACACATTCTTCTGTATACATGATTCATCCATCTAAATTATTTATGTGTAGTTCATTTTCACTGAGTCCCCAAATTTCATAATCCATTCTCCTATGGGATCGTTTGGGTTATTTTCAGGCTTTGGATATTATAAATAATGCTTTTATGAATGTTTTTATATGTCCTTTTGTGGGGGGTTGGGTATTACGTTATACCCCAGCCATCCTTTCCACTATAGTTGTAATTTGCATTGCAAATTACATTAATAATTTCATAATTATTAATGAAATTGAATATATTTAAAAATTTATTGGTCATTTTCATGTCATCTTCTTTAAAGTGCCTGATCAGGTGTCTTGCCTGTTTTCATCTGTTCACAGTTGCCTACTTTCACCCACTTTTAAAAAATTTTTACTTATAAATACTAAAAATTTATATGTTACATTTATATACAATATTTTGGTAGTATCCTATTTAAAGTTTCAAAGTCCTAAAGATGTAGGACTTTAACAGGTTCTGTGATTTATTATAAATATTTTAAAATACTGAACAGAAATGAAACATTTACTTTCAAGAATACTCAAGACAGATCAAACTATCAAGTTTCTTTGCTTTTAGCTGGAATTACATCAACAAGGAGTGACAGTGCTCTTATGTGGTTATCTCATTCTGTGCAGAAGCTCATACAACAGTTATATATATATAAAACTCCATGTATAGTTGCATGGACAGACATACATATGCATATATTATGTATCCTATCTTTAGTTAATTAAGAAAGAGAAATTAGTTATTAACACATGCAGACAGTGTGGCAAACAGCTCTTTGAAAACAGGATGAGCTGGAGAAAAACCTAAAAGAAAAACCTAAAAGAATTAAAAGGCTTAAAAACCACTGCTGTTATTCATTTAAGAGCAATCCCCTATAATCGCTGAGGTTTTGAATAAGAGAAACTAATAAACTAGGGAAGAACATTAGAATATTCATATTCCAATTTTGTTCATAAAAAATTTTCTCTCTTAAATAGGAAAGAATTCATTTCCACATGGCCCCCACCAAAAAAGCTTTACATTTTGTGAATATTTTATGTATTGTTAAGCTGTTTGTTTATTGTAGAGCTATTGTGTATGTCCTTTGATAGCAGAAACATTACAGAACAGACGCTTTGCTATGGCTTAATTTACATAATGCCATTGAGATGCAGCTGTAAGCATGCTCAATCATTTTTTAATGCCTCATCAAAGTATAAACTCCTTTTTTCTTTTAACCTCAGCTAATTTTACTGAAAGAAAGCTAACATCAGCCACCACAAACATTTTATATGTTATTTCAATCCATCATTCGCTCAGAAGGATACTTCTTTTATTAACTTTTAAAAAATTGACTCTCTTAAAATATCAACATTGCTCTGAATATTGGATTTTTGTGTCTAAATGTACTGAATTAAGCAGGCTCAAAAGGCCCCAATTTTAATTTCTTCTTGGCATTTTAAACCCAGATTCAGGTAAGTAACAAGCAAGATTTTCAGACTACTATATAATCCAATTTCTCAAGGTTACAATCAGGTTAAATGCTTGCTGGTTGGAAATTGTCATAAGGATTAAAAGCTATGTTTCAAGAAAAAGTAAGGAGGAAAAATTCATTGTTAAGTAGAGAATGAATACTAATAAATGAAATAGATTAGATTTGTGAGTGCTTTTCAGTTCTTTGTTAGCCTCAAACCAGTTTTTGGTACATACCTGAAACATGTCTATGGATAATATAATTTTAAAAAATGAGATGGGTGTTCTTGTTTTCTCTTTCAGAAGAAGTGATCTGACATGGAAAGAACAATAAGTAGGAGCCCTGCACCATGTTGCTCTCAGGGACCAAACTAAGTAGCTATGGGACCATGAGGTACCACTAAACTTCTCTATTCCTTGAATCTTAATCTCTAAAATGAGGATTATAATGATCTCTAAAGTCTAACACTATAACAATAACATTCAGAGCTACCATTTATAATACTAGGTACTGAGGTCATGCTACATGTGCCACAATGACCAATGAGATGGGTATTGCCATTTCTACTTCATGGAAGAGAACAGTAAAGCTAAATTATTTGTTCAAGGTTACACTGTAAATAACAAAGCCAAAATCCAAACTATTTAGGTTATTGATTTGTATGTGGAAGTCACCAAAAAAGATGAAAGTAGATGAGGATTTTGCACATGGAATTAGGTAGCCTGAGACAATGTCAACATGGTTTAGTAGAGCAATTTAACATAATAATTAAGAGCATGGTTGCAGGGAAGGGCAGATTAGAACCATCATGTTGCCACTTGGCACCACAGTTGAGCCTCAGACTTCATCCTCTTCTCCAATATCCCGAGCATGAAACTCCCTTTCCCTTAATCCTCATTAGACTCTCTGGCTGTAAAAATCTATGAATCCTTAATTCCTCTCTGTTTTTTAATCCATCATTTTCCTCAGGTTTCATTTGTTTACCTGAATAATTGGAACCCCAATGATAAACAAAAATAAGCAAATATAATGAAGATTCCTCCTATATCCTAGAAATGTCTCACCCTGTGATATTCCATGGTGCCCACAGTACTAAACTTGAACTCTGGATTATCCACAGAAATTGCAGTTAAGAATGTAGGGTCTAGGGGTCAGGGTCATATCTCAGTGGTACAGTAATTGTCCAGCAAGTGAGCTCAATTCCCAGCACTACAAAAAAAAAGTGAACTTTAGAAAGCAGCAGGCAACTTGGTATAGGAGCTCAATGGCCCACTAAACAGATGGTTTAATTTATGTGAGTTTATAATCTGCAAAATGGAAGAAGTAATGTCCTCTACCTCACAGGTTGTTGCAATGATGAGTTTAATTAATCTAAATCACATAGAAGAGCATCCTAGTTTAAAGCACATATGAACTGAGAGATCCTGCAGCAAGACACAGATGAACATACACCTTCAGTCTCTAAGAGGTAATTATGGCTAAGATGCAGGAGGCTATCTGGTCTTATAAAAGTTATCACTGGAGAAAAATCATTTTTCTAAAGCTGGTAAAATTAACCAATTGTGAAGAAGGAAGCCACATGTGACATATCATATGCAAATCAGTTAACATGCATTCCTAAAAAAAATTTAAACAGTACCTTGTAAGGCCTCCAAAGGCAATACTGAAAGATTCTTTAAATATATCCGCTTTAGTCTGTATATCATTGCTATAACAAAAAACCTAAGGTAGGCTGACATTTTAAAGAACAGAGGTTTATTTGGCTCACAGTTTTTGGAGATTAAAGGACACGACCCTGGTATCAGCTTGGCTCTGGTGAGGACATCACGGCAGATGGCAGGAGCTTGTGGGAGAGCGAGGGTTGTATTGCCAAACAGAAAGCTAGATACTGATTCAGGGGTCAATCTCACTCTTGTAACTCATTCTCAGGGTCCCCATCATCCCTTCCAAGAGCACGCCTCCAGTAACTCAAGGACTTCCCACTGGTCTCTGCTTCTTAAAGATACTTCCACCTCACTGAAGACACAAGTCTCTAACGCAAGAGCCTTTGGAAGACAAACCACATCCAAACCATAGAACATCAAAGAAAGTTAAGTGGAACTACTTGATGATCATATAGGAAAAATTATGCTCAAGGATGAAAAAGAATAAATATATCATTTGCCTCCACTTCCATGTAGGAGTACCTATTTTTTAATTTTAGTGCTGGTAGGCAAGAGAATTAGGTAAAATAGGACTAACTAGATGCTAAAAAAGCTCTATGATTGACATTACAAACACAGGAGTTCTGAAGGCATTCAGGGATGAAGATGTGACACTCATGGTTCAAATGAATAACTTTTTGCCATAAATGATTACTTTGCCAGAAAAATAATAAACCACAATTCTAATCTTCATTGTCAAGAAAGTGTTTCACATAGTAACTTGTCAGATCTTTGGTAATGAAAATGGGAAATGGAAAGAAAACAGTGCTAAGAAGCATCTATTCGAGGTTCTAAGATCACCTAATTTTTCTTAATATAATAATATACTATTTACCTTTACAAATTACTAAAAACTTCCAGAACAAAGTAGGCTTTTTGTTTCTTTGTCTTTAGTAGAGAAAGTAAACCAATCTCTCTCTTATAAAATAAATATTTGCAAGACTAATAGTTATAGAATTTTCAGAATTATTTATTAGGAAATAAATAAGGTAAATGAGCAACATTAGCTTTAATCTGCATATTTGCTGCCAGGCCAACTATAGTATAGACTGTTGACTGCTCACCAAAATCCATGATCTCATCTTCCTTGGCACATAGTTCAACTACACGTGTTGGTCTCCTTGTGGTAATGCGACTGAGTGTCACCTAGTGGAATGTAAGTACAAGTTTCTGTACTGCATTTAGGCTTGGTCAATAAAAATTTCCACATACATGCTTCTGTACTGTGTCTTTCCCTCTGGGATGACTAGAATAAAGATGGTCCCAAGGATGAACTGAGAAGTCACATGTGAAAATAACAGAGACCCCAATAGCCTAAATGACCACACTGAAGAAGGCTACCCTGAAGTCCTGTTAATCTAACAAACTTCTATTGTATTTGCATCATTACATGTTTTGAAGTGTGTTTGTGACAGCAATTAACTCACCTTAATTCAAAGTTTAAATAATGCAAGTTTTTAGAATATTAATGACTGTAGCAACCAACAACTCTCTATGAAGAGGATGGTTTAGGTTCAACTAAAATACTCAAAATTAAGGAAATCTCAGTTTATCTAAATGTTAAAAAATTTATTGTCAAAATTCTTATTAGCAAATAATGCCTTAGTCAAAATGCCTAAGCCAAACACATAAACATCTATGAATTACAAACTTATCTGCTTCAATGATAACATCCTGAAAAGTAATTATAATAAGGGACATTAATTATATAACATTATATCAACATTGAGTGTTCAGATTGTGCCAAACACTTAATGAGTCATTTAGCATTACATTATCTCCTTTATTTCTCATCTCAACTCCCTGAGGGAAATACTACTATAATCTCCACATTATGAATGAGAAAAATGAGGTATAGAGTAACTCACTCACATCATAAGAGTTACAAAACAACACAGCTGGGATTTGAACTTTACAATTCAAACTCCTGAGCTTATGCTCTTCACTACTAGGTGACAGTGGCTCTGCAAGTAAAGTGTCCTATCATCTCCAAATTATAAAATTTAGAGAGTAGTTTAATTTGAAAACAAATGAAACCAAAATGAGCATTAAATAAAGAATTCTCTAACTGGTTAAAAAATAAATAATAAGCAGTTCTGTGTGATGCAAATGATATTAAAAAAATCAGGACCTAATTGCTTTCTCTATCAGTCTCTTCCTTGACAAACAGTATTAAATCATAACCCTCACAGTGAATAAGGGCGGAGATTCATGAGTGAGAATCTAACTTCTTATTTCTAGTTTGTTGTTACCCTGATCAGAAAACCAAGCACTGGTAGATTATTAATGGCAACATAATTCTCAACATTTCTTTGGTTTCTGACTTTTTTGTTCAACCACTGACCCCTGTGCAGTCAACTGCCAAGCTTGCCAATTCTTCCTTGAAAATGTCAGGTACGTTCAATTCCCCCTTTGATGTTCACTGTTGCCATTGTTTTAAATCAACTCTTACTGTCTGTCACCTACACTAGTGTTTTTCTAACTTTTTTTTCCTAGTACAGGGGACTGAACCCAGGGGCACTTTACCACTGAGTCACACCCCCAGCTGTTTTTATTTTATTTTATTTTATTTTAAAAATTTAAGACAAGATCTCACTAAGTTGCTGAGGCTGGCCTTGAACTTGCTAACCTCCTGCCTCACTCCCCTGAGTTGCTGGGATTATAGGCATGTGCCACTGTGCCTGTTTTTTTCCAAAAGTTTTAGATTGTCTTCCTGTTAATAGAAATATTTTACATCTTGACCCAGTATAAAATGCATACATATGCATTTATAACTGATATCAAATATTTATGAAATAACACTTCCTTTTCCTAAGAGCAATGTACTTTAATATTGTTTTAAAACTTTGGTTACATCTCTCACTGTATTGATTTCATGGTCACTGGTGGGTCACGACTAGAAGTATGAATAACTTTAACTGTTGCAAATGCTTCCTTAGTGCCATCATACTCTACTGGCTCCTGTGCTTTCTATTCACCTCCACCAAATTAAACTTTTTAAAGGGCCATCCTAGTTATGTCTACTTCCTATCCTGTCTACTTCATATCCTATATGGATCCCTTGTATAATCTAAAGAATAAAGTTCAAATCCCTTGGTCTACCAGAGACATACCTCAACACATTACCCAACTACAAAGTGAATAATCTTGATCATAACTTGTGCTTTTTTGATTCTTTTCAGATTGAATTCTTTTCCCAAGTCCCTAGATATGTCTGTGAACATTCTACCCTATTCACTCATTCAGTATGTATTTAGTGAGCAGCTGCCGGTGGTCCTTGCTCTCACAGAGCTTACAGTACAGTGCTGTAAATGAGAAATTACTACTGGAAGGAGAAATAGAGTACAGATGGAGTACAGAGAGAAAGAGCTCACATAAGTCAATGGCATGAGTCCCCGAGTCTCCCAGAGAAAAAGCCATTTGCTTAGTCTAAGTACCAAAGGCTTTCCCAGGTGAAAAGTGAGGATAAAATACTCTCAGTAGGAAAACAGGATGCAAAGGGTTCTGAGGAAAAAAAATGGTATGTAAAAATTCAATGAAGTAGAAGACCAGTTTGGCTGCAGCAGAGAAAATTCAAGGCAGAGCAGTCCATTAGCCTGGGGAAAATGGAACAGCATGTCGTAGATGATGCTATATCCTAGACCGAAAATTTACCATGACAACCTGTGTGCCAGGTATCTTAGCATTTACAAAGTTTAAGGCATGTTTTCTTGCAATCCAGGAACTCACACTCTTCTGCAAAAACTGATAGGTAAACCTGTAGTGGAGCCAAAGTAGATATATGTAGAAGTAGTTCAGAGAAAGATTAACTTTCCTGACATTGGGAAAAGCTTCCTAGGGGAAGTAGTGTCTGAACAGTTCCCTAGGTGACAATGACTTATAAAGCAAAGGACCAGCATCTACAAAATTATAGAGCCATGAGAAAGAAAAAAAAAAGCATGGCTTTTCCATGACATTATTCCTGATGGCCCACAGGAGAATTGAGTTTTCATGCTCCTCAGAATTAGAGTCCTTGCACCACAACGGAGTTAGTTGGCAGGTTGAGTAAGTACTTGAAGAAACAGGCTTCATCTCCTTTTTTCTTTTTTAAGTCACAAAAAGAAGCTTATTGTAGTACTGTACTTACAGAAAATACTCAATATCAGTAAATATGTATTTGTAGAATACATAAATTTACAATTATTTGTTGAATTAAAATTAACTAAGTGATCCCTTATTTGAGGAAGGAATAAGAGTAAATATACTCTAAGATACATTTCAGGGGCTGGGAAGGATATTACCAAAGAAAGAAGTGAAATACCTGTGACTCAAAAATTCAAATGGTAGGAGAAGAACTCCAAATCAAGGAGCCTGGGACTCCCTTATAAACGAAGGTAATAAAAATGGGTAAGAATGATGCAACACACAAATTACCTATTAAAAATGTGTAAAACTGAATGTTTTTCATTTAAAAAATTGTCTACCTACAAGTACTGGCATAGTTGATATTATTTAAAGCAGAGAATAGAGAATTTAATAGTTCATCTCTTCTCCTCCTTTCGATATCTATGCATTGAGTTTTAAGAAATCATTTAAATTATATTCAGCAGACACTACTAACTCAGTCCATACCAATGAATTCCAATGACATCATTGTTTCCATGGCAACTAATGCACTTCAAAAGGGGGAAAACAGAGAACAAGACTAAAAACCAGGGGGAAAATGGAATAAAGTGGAATAAATAAAGCATAATATCTCCTTTGCATTTATGGAACAGTTTCTAATTTCAAACACTTTACCATTATTTAGACTCTGGGGCTTTTAAGAGCCAGGGAATCTTAGAAATGATCAAATCCACTTCTCACTTTGGGCCAATATTCCCTTCTCAAGGTAGCCACACTATGGTTGTCTAATCACATATAGAGCTCATTGTCAAAAGCATTCTCACTCATTTACTTGTAAATGTTGTTGAACATCTATTTTGGTCTGCAGGTTTAAGAAATCATTAAGACATTCTACCTCTTTTTTTAAAATTTTGCAGTTGAGGGGGCAAATAATTCTAAAATGCGAGTGAAAAAAAGAGGGCTATAATAAAGATATAGGAAGACATCCAAAAAAACGAACTATTAATTCCATCTTGGGATCAATCTTGGATTACACAGCTTCAGTGACTTATTTCAACTCCCTTTCAGTCCCACACACCCACAATCACATACTGGACCTTGCTATGACCCAGATCTGCTCCACTCTGTAAATCTGAACTCCAGCATTAACTGTTTGATCTCAAACAGTGCTTTTATTCTCTAAATAATGCTTGAAATAGTCCTATGGGCCTTATGTAGCCCATCATCTTTCACTTGAGATACTTCTTCACACATTCCCTTGCTAATATCCTCAACTTTTATCCTTCAGTGGCATAACCTAACCTGGATTTAGTAACTACCCCTTTCCCCATTTTTATGTTCTAAAAAGATTATCTGTTCTATTTTCTGTCTTAGAGCCTACAGAAAATTTTATCAGAACAGTATGAGGCTGTTTACCTTTTTATTTAACAGGTAGTAAGTGCCCGGGGCTGCTAGTAAGTAAAAGTTAACACCTGAACTAAAAGGTAGACATGCTGAATTTGGCAACTATAGTTACCAGACTCCCAACTAGCAAAGTCTAGTAGTCTAGTAGGACCTGCCCCATAGCCACTGCCACCTCAAATGACAGTGTCATTTGAAATGGTCTGTTGGTTACAGAATGATAAGTGATAAGGGATAAAATAAGAAAAAGTTCTGACTCCTGCCCTTTTAAGTTTTTTTCCCTCACAGACTTCATGATGTTTTGAATGAGCTAGACATGTGCCTCCACCTCCACCTTATAGAACGAGAAGTTAAGCATTTACTTACATGTAGAAAGAATGGCCATTATCCTAACTTTGAGGTGATCTTAACAGACCATGGGCCCTGTTACCTAATTTCTGCCAGAAAGAATGACAGATTACTTGTAAATTCAAAGTCATCATTTTTAGTAGAAAGCCTTCTCTCTAATTTTTGCTAACTTACAATTTAAAATATCATATAATAAGCAAACCTATTTAGCTATCTGAGTGGGCATTACTCAATTATAGTTTATCTTGGAGGACATAAAATGATATCATTCAAACTAGGTGCTTTAGAGATAAAGTTTTATATCTGATATGACCATTTGGATATCATTACTTTAAAATTTTTCTAAGCTAAAATTCATGACATAGAACACTGGCCCTACACTACTTGCCAATCACAATTTTACCCTTGCTAGTGAAAAATAGCCTCAGATTACCTGGAAGGTAAGAGTTAAGGTTATCTTCCTTATTAGGCTCAATTTGCTTCTCTTTTTCTTTTTTTCTCCTGTGGTGCTGTGTGTATGCTAGGCAAGTAATCTACCACTGAACTACAATCCCCACCCCCCAGGCTCCTCAATTTTCACCACAGCATGTTGATCCAACCTAGAGCTCCAGGTCTTGTCAACGCACACAGTTCTGCACTACCTGGCAAGAAAGAAGAGGTACTTGTCAAGGAGGATCACCTGAATCCCAATATTGTACAATTTTATACTTTTCGAATCTCCCCAGATAGATAAACATTTATGAAACCATTTCTGAGAGTCTAAGTATCTGAGGACAGTTATGAATTCTTTCCAAGCCAAAATGAACACAACTGAGCACACAATTTGTGATGGGAAATAGGAGGTGGAGAGAATTATGAGAACTCTGAAGCTAATCGAAGAGCTGAAAAAGCTCTGTTGTATAAACTTTACAATCTATCCTTGAAGTTAACAAGTCTACTAGAAAGCTGCGTAGATAGAAGTATTAGCTTGGCCTTGTACTGAGGTGCTTGCTCTAATTGTCCTCTGGCACAATTTCCCTCGTTAAGGCACACTTGAAGGAAGAATCTTTTATTTACTGTAAAGAAGGTGAATGAGAACATATTCTATATATATAGTTTCTTCTTTCTGAGAACCCAGCAAAGATCTGTTCTGGTCTCAGCTGTTTCTCTGGAGCATCTAGCTCTTTTTATATATATGCCCTAGAGCCCTAGAGCCCTAGAGCCCTAGAGCCCTAGAGCATATATATATATATATATATTTTATTAGTTGTATATGGACACAATACCTTTGCCTTATTTATTTATTTTTATGTGGTACTGAGGATGGAACCCAGTGCCTCACATGTGCTAGGCAAGCGCTCTACCACTGAGCTACAACTCCAGCCCCTCTGGCTCTTTTTTCACCTTGTGGTAGTTGAAAGTGTTTTAATAGTTTCATGCTTCTTTCTTTCCCCTTGGCTAGTAGAAAACTCAGGGCCTGCCTCTAGCAGGTATTTAAGTTTTAATGGCATGCATTTTTACTGACTTTCTATTCATTCTATCTGATTTAAATTACTCTTTGTCTGTTTTATTATATTTTTACCTTCTTTAATTTTATCATATTGTACAGAAAATCCTGAAGTATCTCTTAGAAAAAGGTGGGCTAACAATGAGTTAAAATGTAGGTGTTTTAGTCAGTTATTTTGCTGCTGTGACTAAAGGACCTAACCAGCACAATTGTAGGAGAGAAAAATTTTATTTGACGGCTCAGGTTTTAGAGGTCTTAGTCCATAGAGAGCTGGCTCCACTCCTCGAGGAGGCTCGAGGTGCTCGAGGTGAAGCAGAACATCATGGCAGAAGAGTGTGGCAGAGGGAGGAAGCACACATGATGATCAGAAAGCAGAGGGAGAGACTCCACTTGCCAGATATAAAACATATACCCCAAAGCCACACTCCCAATGCCCCACCTCTTCAAGCCACACCCCACCTGCCTCCAGTTACCACTCAATTAATCCCATCAGGTGGTTAATTCACTGATTGAGTTAAGGCTCTCACAACCCAATCATTTTTCCTCTGAACCTTCTTGCATTATCTCACACATGAGCTTCTGGGGGATACCTCACATCAAACCATAACAATAGGAGACAATAAAGGAAAAAAGGAATCTTTTTTTCACTTATTCTTCCACAAGTGATCTCTTTAAGTCTATTTACCTAAATAGTTTCCTATTTAGGTAATTTCCTAAAAAAATGCTCATTATTTTTATTTTATTTTTTGTCAGTGAAGGCTACAAGTATTTCAGAGGAATAGTACTTCTTCAGAAAATATGTATCAGAAGGACATTTCAGAATTTTTCTTAATAATGTGTAGACAGGCACTTATAAGAGCTTTTAAGAATTTCACAAAAATTTCTGCACTGGGCTAAATTAAAACTTGAACTGTATTTTTCAATTACTTGCTTCTTCAGTTAGAAGAGTTTCATTTTTTTCAACAATGAAGCTGTCGATGCTTACTGGCACATGGACTTTTCGAAACATCTCGGCACCCTTGTGTGCATCCATCAATGCAATATCCTGGGGCGTGGAGACAATCACAGCACCTAACCAAAAGAGAAACAAAACAATGCTATTTGTTAAGTATTCACGGAAACATTACTTCTAACATTATGTTGCTTACAAGTTCAAGGAGTCTACTACATGAATTGGGTTATTCATACAGATTTTTATATAAATGAGTAAGAAAGATGAGGAAATGTCTACTTTGCTCTTGCCTATCTTAGACTCCTTACTTCTAAAATCACAACTGACTGATCAGTGATTCAGGATCATAACTACATCACTGAATCCTCTTCCCATTCAGATAATGTGCTAGTGAGACATGCATAAGGCAGGTTTTACTTTAAGAAGTTAATAATCTACCTGGGAGACCAAATAAAAAAAAATCAAAGATTACAACACAAAGGGCTAAATATTATAACAGACAAGTGCACAGGGTGCTCTGAAGTTATAAAGAAGGGACAGAAAGGAAAGCTAACTGGGACAGAGGATGATGCACTATGGGGTGGGAGGCGAAAGGTAAGAAGCACTGGGGAAAAATTTCAGAAAAGAGGTTATTCCTAAGTAGAGGCCTAAAAGCTTATATTCTAGAAAACTCACACTGTACAGATGGTTTGGGGGAGGATAAGCCAAGGGCCATAGCATAAATTCAGATTCAAAATAGGGGTGGCCTGAATTAAGGCAATACTGAAGTGACAGAGATGGAAGCTTCCCTAGATCTCCACTGTTAAGCCTTAGAGAAACCAGAAGGCTGCTGGGATGGAAATAGAGTTTTGAGAAAAAGTGCAGTATGATTTTTCATTAAGTGAAAACAACAAAGGCCTGGTTATGATTGGCAAAGGCTATGAATTTCTTAAATTTTGTGGTTTCTTCTACATTTGAATTTTTTTGTTGTTGCAGTGCTAAGATGTGGTTTCTTTTAGACAATAACCCAAAAATCATTAACATGAAATATTATAGATCACATGATTGGCCAATACCTTTTATTTAATTACACAATGTTCGGATATTTCAGAACCTCAAACCGTTAAATTGGTACCAAGTTGCAAGATTTATCATAGTTAATGGAAATAGAGAAAGAATTAACAATAACTGATTATACCAAGTGGAGGTCAAATGACACTACAAAGTACTGTCCAAAGTGATATTCTGAAGAAATTAGAATAGAGAAACAAGTTTTCACTAAGCACGTGGTAACTAATATAGGCATGACAAACTTAAGAAAAAAATTCTGTGCAACAGTAAGCTACAAATTTGTCTTGCAATCTGCATTTTTGTTTCTGCAAAACTTCATCTTTCACATTAAATGTCTTTAATTTGAATTTTATTCATTTTATAAGTTTTCTTGTATTTGATTTTTTGTTTAGTGTTTTTAATTATAAAAGAATAAACTAAAGGAATTTGTGTTTATATCTACTTAAGTATCTAGTTTTATGATAAAAATGAATCAATATGGGATATGGAGAGGCAATTACTTTTCCTTTAGAAGGATTTATATTCATTACTCAAGTTTGAGATATACCAGCTTTAGAATTCAAACACATCAGGATTCAAAGTTTGATTCCATAACTGACTACCTGTGTGACTAGGTGATTACTTAACCTGAGTTTCAGTTTCTTCATCTACAACATGACATGGTAATATTTAGATTTCAAGATTTGTTATGATTTAGATATTAGGTGTCTCCCAAAAAGCTCATGTGTGAGATAATATAGGGATTAAAGAAGAAATGATTGGGTTATGAGAACTTCAACCCAATCTGAATTAATTCCCTGACAGAAATTAACTTAGTGGTAACTGCACGCTGGTAGGATGTGGCTGGAGGAGGTGGGTCACTGGGGGTATACATTTGATGAGCTGAGCTTAGTGTGTGTCTCTCTCTTCTCTTCTCCCTCTCCTTCTCCCTCTGTACCCCTTCCTCACCTCCTACTTGGTGTAATGTTTTGAGCTGCTTCCCTCCCCAACATTCTTTCATTGAAATGTTCTACCTACCTCCAGCCCTAGGAGTGGAGTCATTATCTATGGACTGAGACCTCTGAAACTGTGAGCCCCCATATAAACTTCTCCTCCTCTAATTGTTCTTGTCAGGTGTTTTGCTCACAGCAGCAAAAAAGCTGACTAAATCAGGATTGAAATAACACAATAAACTACTATACACAGATTCTTAATATGGTGTCTCACATTCAATAAGTGATAGCTATCATTAATAATACCATCACCATTATTATGTGTTTTTTTTTGCTGTTATTATTAAAATGCCTTAGAAGTTGCTGGGAAGATCATTTTCCTGTATGCCATCTTACTTTCAAACTGTTCCATGGACAGCTACATCTTCCTATTTTAATTTATTCTGCCTAACAAACAAAACCAGTCAATGGTTCCTTTGCTCTCTTTTAAGCAAGAATGGAAATCACATTTCTGCAAAAATTATACTCTACACATCTGATATATTTCCATAGTCTGCTACTTTGTAAATCCTGTTATCAACGTTTCACTATATTTTCATTTTCAGCCATTTTGAAGGGCTGAATTCTAGCTCTGGTCCCATCTAGCTTTATGACTAATCTTGTACAAATAACTGAGAACCACTCTGGGTATCAGTTTTCTTAGCTATAAAATTAGTAGATGGTCTCCAAGGTCTCATTTATCTCTGATTATATAATGTAGCATTCCCATTTAACTATAAGCATTTCCAAAACCACCTCTGCTCAACCTGACTGCCCTAATAATCTCATTTAGGTCAATATGAAATGCCCTCTCCTCCAAGAAGTATTGCCTCTCAATCTCAGAGCCAGTCTCTTCATACATACAAAACCTCCTTAGCTATTCCTTCTAAATCATCTCCTTTAACTATATACTAGTATACAAGGAGGTCTCTACTTTTTAGCACTCTAAAAAATACTCTTAGCTTTCAAATGATATATGCATATTATTGCTTTAAATATTCTTGTCTACTATTTGCATTATTATTACAACATACAATTTTATGATTGTTATGGTTTGGATGTGGTTTGTCCCCCAAAGGTTCATTTGGTAGAGGTTTGGTCCACTGTGTAGTGACTCTGAGGTAACAGAAACTTTAAGAAGTGGGACCAGAACCTTTAAGAGATGGGGCCTAGTGGGAAGTAATCAGAGTATTATTGGGAATGCTGTCCTTAGAAGAGATTAAAGTAATTTTCATAGGACTCCAGTTAGTTCCTGCAAAAGTGAGTTGCTAGAAAAGAGAAAGCCTGGGGCTGAGGTTATGGCGCAGTGGTAGCGTGCTCACCTAGCATACGTGAGGCACTGGGTTCGATCCTCAGCACCACATAAAAATAAAATAAAGATATTCTGTCCACCTACAACTAAAAAATAAATATTAAAAAAAAAGAGAGAGAGAGAGAGAAAGCCTGGCTCCAGAGTTCCTGTGGACCAGCAGGAGCTGCAGAGGGCCCAAATCCGCCCTCAGGAAACTCCACAGGTGTCCAGCCAAAGAGAGACCAGGGACTGCTACCTCTAGCCACAAGGGAGCCCAAACTTAGGGT
>PVHX01020159.1:0-32693 GCA_004024805.1 Geosciurus inauris
TGTCCCCTGCGTGCCCTCCCCTGTCCCCTGCCCTCCTTCCCATGTCCCCTACCCTCCCTTCTGTGTCCTCTGCACGCCCTCCCCATGTGCCCTCTCTAGGGTTTCGTGGCCTTCCTAGGGTCAGGAGAGTGTGGCCACAGCATGTAGAAGAATGTGTTCGGTCCCCATAGCCTGTGTCCTCCTGTTTTCTTTGTCCCTAGGGAGCCCTGAAAGGGCAGAAGGGGGAGCCAGGAGCTCGGGGCCTGCCCGGCCCAGTGGGTCCTCCAGGCCCCACAGGCCCAGTGATGCAGGGTCCCCATGTGCAACCTGTCCCTGGAGCACAGGGACCTCCAGGACCTCCAGGGCCATCAGGGAAGGATGGTGCCCCAGGAAGGGACGGGGAGCCAGTGAGTGCTGTCTCCCTGTGGTCTGCTCTGGTCTGGAGGGGTGGGCTACTGAGAGTGGGCCCCTGGGACGCAGAACCAGCCATCTGCCTGGGACAGGAGCTGGAAGGGGCTGGGGTGCGGGGGCAGGACCTGGGGAGAGCCACCCCGAGACCCAGCTCTGCTGCAGGACACCTCACCACTGTAGAGGGTGGCTCTGGGCTGGCTTCTCAGCACGGGCTAAGCTGAGGTGCGTTTCCGTGTTCAGACTCCGGGTGGCGCTGGAGGGTGGCCCCTTGGCTAATGGTTTCTCTCGCGTATTCCAGGGAGACCCGGGAGAAGATGGAAAGCCGGTGAGTTTGCCAGATGTTACCCCAGTGTTTGTGTGAGGCCCGCAGGCCTTAGACCCAACCGTGGCCCATCGCAGAGAAACCAGCTCGAAATGCGGCTTCACTTTTGTGAAGAAAATTCAAGTCTAAGTGCTGGTGGAAAATCCAGTCCCACATAGGTGCTGGGATGTGGGGCTGACCACCAGGAAACGAGAGGCACCCCAGGTCCCCAGAGGGAAGGGTGTGACAGGGCAGGTCTGGGAGTGCGGGAGCCCGTGGCGGGCCGAGAGTTTCTGCCTGGGAACATCTTGTTAGAGTGTTTAAAGCAAAGAGGGTTACCTCCAGGAAAGGACACAGGGCTGCAGGGGTGGGGACAGCTGGCCAGCAGGCAGTGCCGTCCAGGAGGCAGAGTGCAGGGGCCTGGCCAGCCCCAAGAAAGCAGCGGGTGGGTCTTCACGTTGGCCAGAGGGGCCACTCTGTGCCCTGGAGGTGAAGCCGCCCGAGAGTGTGAGGCCTGTGAGGGGCTGGCCAGCATGGTGAGCACCCCGCTGTCCGTGTGGCCAAACCTCCGCTATTGGGCAAGGAGGTGTGGCTCCCGCAGCAGGAATACCGCTCGCCATCCATGTGCTCATCACAACAGGCTCAAGGGGAGGTCCTCTGCAATGGGTGTCACCTCCGAGTCCCCACTCTGGGGTACCCTGGTGGCACAGTGCCATCCTGGCTTCCTGGACCCCGGAAGGGCTCAGGTTCCTCTGTCCCTTGCTCTGGGAGAGGAGCATCCAGGACACCAGACCTCAGGCTGACCCCCACTGTCCTTGTCTTCCAGGGTGACACCGGACCGCAGGGCTTCCCAGGAACCCCAGGAGACGTGGGTCCCAAGGGGGAGAAGGTAAGTGTGCAGAGGCCCCCATCCCAGCCCCTGCCTGAGGTGGACCGTGTGCCTTGGGGTGACACGTGTGTCTTGTGTCCAGGGAGATCCTGGGGTCGGGCTGAGAGGACCCCCAGGACCCCAAGGGCCTCCAGGGCCACCAGGACCCTCCTTCAGACACGACAGGCTGGTGAGTCCTGTTCCTCAAGCCTGGGAATGGCCTCCTGAAGTCTGGCCCAGGAGCACCCTAGTCCCGGGGCTCGCGGGGCCATGGCTGTCTGTGGGTGGCCAACGTGGTGCCCCTGGACTCCATGTCTTCGAGGCGGCCCAGGGCCAGCCCAGGGCACTGCTTGCTTCTCTTTGTTTCTTGTTGGGTTGTCCTGCATGTCTGCTGTGGGCAGCGGTCAGGGTACAGCTGGCAATGCCAGCCTGATGCTGGGCAGGGCAGGGCCTCCCTCCTGGTGACCGGCCTCCCTCGCTGTCCCCTCAGACCTTCATTGACATGGAGGGCTCTGGCTTTGGCGGTGACCTGGAGAGCCTCAGGGTGAGTGGCAGCTGCCTGCTGTCCCCTGTCCCTAGGCGAGAGGACCCAGCAAGGGCCCTGTGGAGGGTGAGGCTGGTCGGGGATGGGGCCTTCACTGTGCAGGGCTGCATGGGCCCTGATGGTCGGTCTCTGTGTCCAGGGCCCTCGCGGCTTCCCGGGTCCCCCTGGGCCTCCAGGTGTCCCGGGCCTGCCTGGCGAGCCTGGCCGCTTTGGCATGAACAGCTCCCACGTTCCCGGACCTGCGGGCCTTCCTGGTGTGCCTGGGCGTGATGGACCCCCTGGGTTTCCTGGCCCCCCGGTGAGTCTGGCTGCCCAGCAGTGGGGCCGTCTGCTGGGATTGGGGTTGCGCACCTGTGTGGGGCCCTCCCCTCGCTGTCCAGGCCTCCCCTGGCCTGTCCCCTGCCCCATTCCTCCAGGTGGGGATGGCCTCTGTTTCTGGGCCACCCTTGGGGACAGGAGCCTGAGTGGGCTGCCCTGAGGTTCTGGGGGTGCCAACCTGCTGGCTGACCTTTCTGGGCTGGGCAGGTCAGCTGAGCTCACGGTGCCTCTCTGGGGATGATTCTCCCTGTGGGGATGGAGGAGTGAGACCTCACCCAGAGCCCACTGGGGTGGGTGGAGCCCCGTGGCCCACGGCCTGTCAGCACAGCCCAGGGCCCATGGAACCCACGAGGCCGCTGCAGCCAGCAGCGTGGCCCGGTTTCCCTCCTTGGCCACGTAGCCCAGTGAGCATGCAAGGCTTCACCCATGGCACGCTTCTGACCCTGGTGACCCGCAGACTGCCCAGGGCCCCTGCAGATCGCCTCTTGGAAGCGTGCAGGGATTTCCCAGCCACAGGTCGCCACTTCTTGTCCTCCTGAATTTGATTGGCAACTTAAAGAGACCAGGCTGGGTGTGGTGGCGACACCTGTGACCCCAGACACCCTGGAGGCTGAGGCAGGAAGGCCACAAGTTGCAGGCCAGCCTGGGCCACTTGGTGAGACCCTGTGTCAAAACAAAACTAAAAAGGGTTGGGTGCAGCCCCGTGGTAGTGTTCCTGCCTAGCACGTGCAAGGCCCTGGGGTCAGTCCCCGGCCCTGGGGAAGAGGAAGACAGAGAAAGGGACAAGCACTGAATGCAATTATCTTGGCACCAAGCCAGGTGCCCTGTGAGCCGGGGACTCATCCCAAGTCCAGGGACATGCTGTGTCCTAGCCTCTTGGAAAGCCTCAGGTGCAGATCACTGTGCGCTGACCCCAGCTCTTCAGGTACGGCACCCAGACCCTCACCTGGCTCCTCTCTTGCAGGGCATCCCAGGTGCTCCAGGGAAGGAGGGTCCACCAGGAAAGACGGGCCAGAAAGGCAGCCTTGTAAGTCACCTCCAATGCCCCAGGTGGACGTGACCTAGCACCATACCATGCAGCCAGCGGGTGGAGGGACCCTGCATGTTTGGGGCCTGGGGACCCCATGGAGGGATGTCCTCGTGGTTCTCTTGGTAATGCCAGTGGCACAAGCAGCTGTTAGGAGTACTGACACTGCATTTGTAAAGTTTCATTTCCAGTCTCCACTCTGGGTATGTCCCTAGAGGAGCAGCTTCTGAGGGGCTGGGAAGGCCTCCCGGGGACAGGAGTGGGCGGGACCTGGCTCCCAGGGGTGCCTAGACACTCACTGCTTTGGAACGGAGCTTCTCCCTGCCGAGCCTCAAGGCTGCGTCCCCACCAGAGCTGGCACACGGGCCCAGGAGTGGCTAGTCAGCACAGCACGAGCAGCTGGCCTGCTCAGCTGGCCAGGGCGTCTCCCTCCCCTCGCTCCCTGGCTGGCTGGATCTTATTGTAATGCCGCTTTCTCCCCTCAGGGTGACACAGGCGCCCCAGGACCCAAGGTACAAACACCGGTGCCCTTCCCATGAAGTGCCCAAGCAGGTGCAGGGGGCGCTGTGGCCAGCAAGTGCGCTCCCTGCTGCTGCCAGTGACCCCAGCTCCGTCTTGCTCCAGGAATCGGGGACGGGGCCAGGCTTACCTGGTGCCTTGCTCTCCTGGTGAAGTGTGGGCAGAGGCGCCAGAGCCTGCAGGTTTCCTCGCTCCAGGGGGCTTTGGGAGGGGCTGCACACGCAGGGTGGGCGCTGCCCAGGCCCCAGCAGGGCCCTGCCGTCCCCACACGGCTGCCCCCAGGGAGCACACTCCAGCCCTGCCTGCAGTTCTGAGGAGCAGCCTGGCTGGTGCTCACTCGGAAGGGGAGGCTGAGGCAGCCTCACCTCCTCAGGGCCTGGCCCTGCCCCAGAGGCTGCCCTGCCCTCCCTTCTGTGGTCCTGCCTCCCTGGGACAGGCCTGCGGTCTGGTCCTGCCCTGCCAGACCCTCATCTGACCCAGCCTGCAGAGACCCTGGGCCAGCTCCTGGGGCAGACGGGCGAGGGAAGGCACCCTGAGGAGGAGGGGCTGCCTGCAGGTGAGAGGGGTCTCACCACTGTGCCAGCCACCTTCACGGATGCCTAGGACAGTCCCCACCAAGGCAACCCCCCCAGAAATGCCCAGACGCCCGGGCTCCCTTCCTCAGCTAGGCATGGTGGGTGTTGGCCCGGATCTTAGGTGGAGGCAGATTAAAACCCGAGGGGAAGGAGATGGCGGAACCAGCCCTGGGGGATGTTGGTGGTGAAGGTGGAGCCCGGGGCCGCCTTCCTAAGGCAGCTATGAGGGGCCAGGATGCAGTGGGAGACTGGGAACCAAGGTCGGCATGGCTGCGGCACCCAGGGCTGGGCTCAGCGCCAGGTACCTGCTGGGCGGTGGGCAGCCTGGGGGCTCTGTGCAGTCGGGCAGCAGTCGCGTTCCTGCCCGTCCCAGCCAGCGCTGGGCTGAGGTGTCTCTCAGCACTGAGTGCCACTTCCCCGAGGCCGGGACAGGATGCTGGCTGTCTTGGTTTTCAGATGGGGACCCTGAGGCTCAGGGGTGACGGGGCTGTGAGCAGAGGCTGCTGTGCCTCCTGGGGTGCTGTGCTCTGGGGGCCAGGCTGCAAGCTCGTCCTGCGCCTGTGGGTCTCACTGGGTCCTTCCGTTTTGTGGATTAAACCACCCTGTGCAGCCGGGCACGGGGGCCGTGTGACTCCACACATGTTTGCCTCTGGGCTTGTCATCTCTGGGGGACATGGAGCCATCCCAGGGACACAGCAGCCTCTGGGGTTTCTCTGAGACCCAGAGGCACAGGGTGGTGACGCCATTCTTTGCCCTGTGCAGGGAAGACAGGGAGACCCTGGCCCCGCTGGCACCCCCGGGGAGAGCGGCTTGCCAGGAGCGCCTGGGCCGGCTGGACCTCCAGGACCCCCAGGACCCCCCGGGCCACCAGGACCAGGACTTGCTGCTGGATTTGTGAGTCCTGGCTGTCAGGAACCCCGGGCCTGCCACCCCCGCCCCAGGGCAGCTCCAGGCTGGGTCACCGTCCTGGCCAAGACACTGCCGCCCAGTGTGGCCTTCTCCTGCCCCTGATGGCCCCATGTGAGCCCTGAGGGGCTGACGGGCTGGCCCCGTGCTGGTGGCTTCCGTGTGCGCTAAGGATGGGCGTTCATGCCCATCGTCCAGTGACCACAGCTCTCATCCCAGGACCTCCATCCCTCAGACCCTGAAGGTTCCCCAGGGGACAGCCATGTCCCAGCACACTTGCAGACCAGGGCAGATAAGCCACGCTTGAGGGGCTGTACAGACCCCCCCCCAGGGTCTCTGTCACTGCAGAAGCTCCCCAAGGACAGCTGTTTTCCAGGTGGCCCAGCCCTGGGGCCCTGCTCTGCTGTGGCCCTGCCTCTATGATCCCAGGCCTCAAGGTGGGGTTTTCTCTTTTAAGAGAGGGCAGAGACTGAGTGTCCCTCATGTGTCCACTCCAGGATGACATGGAAGGCTCCGGAGCACCCTTCTGGTCAAGTGCCCGTGGCTCCGATGGACCACAGGTACTGCCCACGAGCTGAGTGGGGGGGGGTCCAGGGCAGAAGGGCCCTGCATGCTTGTGACAGGCTCCTGTGGGCCGCAGTCGGTGGGGCTGTGTCCCCAGGCACCGTCCACCCTCAGCCCTGCCCTCTGGGGGACACTGTTGAGTTGAAAGTCCCAGGGCTTGGACCTGGGCCCCTCCAGGGGGACATCCAGTGGTAGTCAGGATCAGTGAGCCAGGGTGGCCAGGCCTGCAGGACTGGTCTTTCCCCAGCAAAGAGATGTGGAGTCTCTGGCTCTGGTTTTGGGAAGTGACAAACATCTGGCCTGTGAACCGGGTCACAGCACCGCCTCCCCACTCTGCATCGCCTGTGGCCGTTAGGACCAGGGTCGGTGAGGAGGAGAAGATGTGCAGGCACATCCGGGGGCCACAGTGCCTCCCTCGTCCCCCTAGTGTGGCCCCAACAGCAACACGGTCTCTGGAGGTTACTGTCCCCCTGTTAGGAGCACCCGGGGTGCCTCCCTGGCCTGTGGGCTGACCTAGACCCCAGTGCAGGAGGCCCCTGCTGAGGGGGGACAGATTTCTCATTCTGAATGAAGTCAGGAGTGCCAGCTGGGCAGGAGCGTTCTCTGGTGGGCGCGTGGGCCCGCAGTTGTAGCGTGCTCGGGCACACTGAGCGAGCCAAACTCCACCAGGTGAGCATGGCAGGGGTCTCGGGGCCACGCTAATGGCTCCACAGCCCCCTGGCACCTGGGGGGACGTGTTTGTCAGGTAGGTCCATCGCTTGCCCAGGGTGGGCGATGTCACACCAAGTGTTTGTGTTTTAGTTTGGTAAAAGGCGAGTTTGCTTGGTTTCAGCCGGGCAGGGCTGCTGGGCTGACCCTGGGCCACAAGCTGAGGACGGCCTGTGTGGACTCTCCTGGGGCGCTCGCTCCCTTACAGAAACGTGTCTTCTGTTTTTGGTTGGAGCTGAAATGCTGGGATCAGGCTCATTTCCCCGTGGAGTAGAGCATCCTGGGCAGAACTGCACTAATACCTGTCTGCTTTGCCCTGACAGGGACCACCTGGCCCACCAGGACTCAAGGTCAGTCCCTTGCCTCTGTGCTGCCAGCTGTGGCTTTGGTGACCAAGATTTTCTGATCCCAGGAGGGTTGTGAGCTCACTGTGGGAAACTTGTGAAGTACAACCAAAACCCAATGGGAAAACAACCACAGGGAGGCCATGGCCC
Organism: Geosciurus inauris; assembly: GCA_004024805.1. NCBI lineage: Eukaryota > Metazoa > Chordata > Mammalia > Rodentia > Sciuridae > Geosciurus > Geosciurus inauris. The sequence goes on from PVHX01020159.1 coordinate 7,215, forward strand.
CTGTCCCAAAGCCCCAGCAGGAGCTTCCTGGCTCCAGGCCTCCCAAGTGTGTCCAGGCTTCTGTCCGAGCCTGAAGCCCCCTGGCCCTGCCTCACCAGCAGGGTGGGTCCCCTGGAGGACCGGGAGCTCTGCTTTCTGTTTCCTGCCCTGGAACCCCAGCCCCCACCCTCTGCAGGCCTGTGCTGGCTCCAGGCAAGGCCAGGGTGGGGACCACCATAGGAGTGCAGCCAGGGGTCCTCAGCTCCCTGGGCATCAGCCCCTTTTACGACCTCTCCACCCATCAAGTCTTCTCCAGTAGGAGCTCAGTCCAAGGGCAGGTGGGGTCCACCCTCTCGGGGCCTCGTCTCCTAACTGGCCCTGCTGCTCCACCGCCTTTTAGAAAGCTTTGCCTTAGTTTGTAAAGCGTTGGGAAACTTCAAAAGGCTGAGTTTTCAGAAGGGCACACTCAGCTTGTGCCTCTTGGTGGAGTCAGTGGGCTCTGCCACCAGCTTCCGGAATAGTCCAATCAGGTACCGAGGGAGCATCGGGCCCACGCTTGGCTGCCCATTGTCCTGGGCCTCTGCCCCGAGTGGGGCTGCACCTGGCACTCAGCCCGCCTCCTCCATGGCGAGGAGTGCTCACCCATTCACTCACTGAGGCACTGTGTCCTTCCAGGGAGATCCTGGAGCCAGCGGGCCGCCTGGGGCCAAGGTAAGCCCCTTACTCAGGTTCAAGAAACTGGACCACGTGGGGGTGGGGAGGGACCCCAGGAGCCTGTCCCCTCTGTGCCTCAGTAAATGGGGCCATCGGGCTACCCCAGTGACAGACAGGACGCCAGGGGCAGGGTCCCACCTTGACTTCCTTCCTCTCTGGCCTGCCTTTCTTCTTTGTAACTGAACATTTACTTGTTTTGGAGGTGACCTTCCCAGGACACGCAGTCCCCAAGTCCCCAGTGTGCCAGGCCCCTGGTTTACCAGCGGGAGGGCTCAGACCCCATCCCTACCCTGCTCTCATTCTTGGGAGCCACAACCCACCTGATGGCCCAGGCCTCCCTCCCCCTCACCCACCCACAGCCCCACCCCGGGGTTGAGCTAATGAGCAGCAGGAATCCGGGGTCCCCGTGCTCCCTGCCACCCCGGGCTTCCTCTTGTGAGTCTCCACAGCCCCGACCGGTAGCTCATGGGCTGGACCCTCTGTTCGTTCCAGGGAGAAGTTGGAGCGGATGGAGCCCGTGGGTTCCCTGGCCTCCCTGGCAGAGAGGGCACAGCTGGGCCCCCGGTGAGTGACCACAGTGGTCCTGGTGTTGAGGGGTGAAACCCCTGGAGGAACCAGCCTGGAGGATACCTGGCCCATGAGCAGCCATAGGGCTTTTAGGGGCCCTGACCCCTGCAGTGCCCCGTGCTCCAAGGACCCAGACTACCTGTCTTGGCCCCAGGGGTCTTGGTGGCTGTCCCCGCCCTGGTCCCCGCCTGCCCAGAGATGAGCTCCCCATACCATCCAAACCTGTCCCTGGGCTCAGGCCTCTGATCACTGCCATCTGTTCACGATGAGCCATCCTCTCATCTCTGCAGGGACCCAAAGGAGACAAAGGGAGCCCCGGAGAAAGAGTGAGTGTCCGAGACCAGGGGCTCAGGGACACTGGTGTGCAGCAGGAGGACAATGGGCTGAACTTCCCAGTATTGCCAGGCTGCAGCTGCTGCCCTGGGGGCCGACACCCACATGGCCTCAAGATGAAGCAAAGACCCTCACATTGGCAGGGGCGGCTCTCGGGGCTGGGTGCAGCATGTCCACATCCATGGTGCCCCTCAGACCCCGTGAACTCCAGGAACCACCTCCAGAGCAGGGGGCCCCTGGGGTCCTGACCAGGGCAGCCGTGATCAAGAGCTGGACATGTGGCTTTCTCTTCCAGGGTGACCCAGGAAAGGATGGAGTGGGACAGCCAGGCCTGCCTGGGCCCCCTGGCCCCCCAGGGCCTGTGGTCTATGTGTCGGAGCAGGACGTAAGGACACTGTGGGTGGCGTGGCTGGGTCAGTTCCCCACCCCAGGGCAGCCCCACCCGCCTCCGGACAGAAGAGCCCCAGGCCCCTTGTGAAGTGTGGTGTGGGTCCCCGAGGTCTGCGCTGCCTCTTGGCCACTGCAGCAGTGCAGTCCGTCCTCCACGCCTGGCAGCTCGTCCTGTCTGCAGGTGACCTGGCTCCAGGTGCAGGACTTCCCTCCCAGCCCACCCACCAGCCAGAGGACAGGGCTGCCCCAGCCCCTCCCTGCAGCAGAAAGCCTGGGCCCCCCAGGTGGGACGAGGGGCTGGGCAGACAGCCGTGTGGTCAGAGGCTCAGATTCCTGCTGCCCCTGGACAGAGCTGCCCTGTGCAGAGCCTGAGCAGTGGCGAAGGTGACCACCAGGCTCAGGTCCCAGCTCCAGCACTGCCAGCTCCGTGGCCCTGGACACTTCCTTACCTTCTCTGTGCTCAGTGTCAAAATGAGGAACCTGTCCCTGGGCACAGCTTGGATTAGGTCTGAGAACTGTCAGAATCGTGCCTGGCCTGGGGCCATCAGAGTCCCAGGAGTGGAGAGAGGAGCAGATGGGACAAGCACAGCAGTGTGGGAGGAGAGTGGGCAGACCCTAGAAGGCCAGGGCTGGGGACACTGGCCAGGCCAGCACACACGGGCACAACGGCCCGGTCACTGGAGAACCCCGTGGGTGGGGCCTGGGGCCCAGCAGGAGCCTGGAGCAGAGCTGGAAAGGCAAGCTAAGCAGGCGGGATCGTGGCCTGGGAGCCTGTGGCCTGGGCTGAGCAGTGGCACTCGCCATGTCCCTCCGCCCTGGGATTCCCTGGGAAGGGCCTGGCTGTGCCCTGAGCGACCCTCAGAATGGCTGCAGGGAGCAGCACCTCCCTCTGCACTCCATCTGGGAAGTGTCCTGTCACTGTCCCAATGGTGACACGCTGAGCGCTGAGCTTGATTCTGAAGGTGTTTTCCTATTTCTCTCTCTGCCCGCTGGCTGTGACAGGGAGCCGTGGCCCATGTGCCAGGGCCTGAGGTACGTGCACTTGCCCCCGAACACCCGGGCCAGCTGGTGGGGTGTGTCCTGAGGGCGTGGGACCCTCGGGCTAATGCTGTCCCTCTCCGCAGGGCAGGCCAGGCTTCGCAGGCTTCCCTGTAAGTAGCCCCACTCCAGAGCTCTAGCCTCATCTGCCGTCACTGGCTGGGGTCTGGGAGGGGTCTCCCTGTACTGCAGAGCAGCGTGGGAGCTGGGCAGGCCTCCTGAGGCCCAAGAGGAGGGTAGAGTCACTCTCCTGGGGGACACCGTGGCAATAGCTGGATTGGGCGCCTCTGCCCATGGTCAGTCAGGACCTCGTGATGCTGGTGCCAGGCCATGGAGCAGCCACAGGGAAGGATAGGGAGCATCCTGGGAGCTCGGGCACTGGTCCAGAGTGATGCTCATTCCCACCTGCTCTCCCCTCCAGGGACCTGCTGGACCGAAGGGTGACCCGGGCTCCAGAGGCGAGCAGGGCTTCCCTGGACCCAAGGTAAGGGCTAGGGCGCCTCTGCCCAGCTCCTGCTGCCAGCCAGGGCCCAGCACAATTGGCACCCAAGCCTCAGCCAGAGCCAAGATGCACTTTGGGTAGACAACCCTCCTTGACCCAGGGGTACAGTTTCTGTCTGCCCAAGTGACCACTGTGGGGCAGGCTTAGCCCTGCCACAATGGGGCTGTGTGGCCCCTAGTGAATCCTGAGAGAACGTGTGGCCAGCTGCAGCTGGGACTGTATCCATGTCTGGCACAGAGCCTAGGAGAGGACCCTGGCCATGAGCTCCCCAGGAGGGGCCGAGGCCCCACCTCCCTGCATTCCAGTTTCCAGGGTGTTCTCTGTGAGGCCTGGGGCCCCCATACTGCTCTGAGGCCCCTGCCTTTGCCGGGAGCCCTGACCTGTGACCCCTGCTGTTCCAGGGTGAGAAGGGGGAGCCCGGCAGCATCTTCGGCCCTGACGGCAGAGCCCTGGGCCCCGCCCAGAAAGGAGCCAAGGTGAGGCAGCACCTCCTGCCAGGCTGGGGACGGGTTCTAGGGGGCTGACCAGGCAGTGCGGAGGGCTTGTCCTCGGGGAGAGGCTGGCGTGGCACCTGGGCCTCTCCTGCACGGGCTCGCTCAGACTGCTGCAGCCGGGCCTGCCTCCATCGCGCTCCGTGTCCACCCCACAGCCATGGGGGCGTGTCCTTGGCCTCCTGTGCCTGCTGGCCAGTGCTCATTGTCCCTCCGTCCCTGCAGGGAAGTGGATCTCAGGGCCCTGCTCAGCCGCTGGCTCCTCCACTAGCCTGCGCAAGGCTGGTCAGGACCGTGTCCAGGGGCCTGTGCCCTGGGTCTCCCCAGTGGCAGCCCAAGCAGGCCCTGAAGAGTGGCTGACTGGCCAACTTGGGGATAGCTCTCACAGGCCTGTGGGGGAGCCCAGAGCCCCTTGATTGTTGGGGTGCGCCGAGGATATTGGACCCCCAGGCTCAGAGAGACTTGTGCCCTCGGCTTTACCTCTGTGTAGGGTCTGAGATGACTCAGTCAGGGCCCGGCAGACAGGCCCGAGCCTCAGGACCCCAGGGCGTGCCCTGTCTGTGTGGCAGCCCAGCTGCCACCCCAGCTTGCCCATGTGGCTCAGGAACCCTGGGGGGGGTGTATCGCACCACCTGACGGAGCCTCCATTTTCTGTCCAGGGAGAGCCGGGCTTCCGAGGACCCCCGGTGAGTAGCACCCTCGCCTCCTCTGCACTGAGCGCGCTGTGCTGTGGTCGGAAGTGACCTCGTCACCTTGCCTGCTGCTGGCACGTGGCTCCAGCGCTTACATCTCAACTGCAGCTTAAAATGCAGGGGCAGTTGGGTGGGACACAGTGGGCAGCTCCTTACTATGGGTGGCCCAGTGCTCTGGCCCTGGCTGGCCCTTCCTGCAGCCTCAGAGCCCCCGCTTGGGAGGGGAGGCCGCAGCCTCAGCACTTCCTCTCTGCAGGGTCCATATGGGCGGCCTGGGCACAAGGGCGAGATCGGCATTCCTGGACGGCCGGTAAGTACCTGGGGTGTCCAGTTGGGCCTCTGCCCCAGTGGGCAGCAGGTCAAGCCTGACAGGTCCAGAGAGCCCACTGCAGGATGGGCCTAGGGTAGGGTGAGCAGTTGCCCTTATCCTGGGCATAGCCCAAATCCGGAATCCTGGGCTTTGTCCAGGGAGAGCTCAGGCTGGAGGATGCCCGGGTGTTAGAGGACCAAGGCCTTGGTCCTGCTGGGTCAGCCACCTCCCACTCCTCGGGAGCTTGAGCAGGAGGAAGGGGGAGAGGCCAGAGCTGGGCAGGAAGGTGTTGCCAAGGGGCGTGTGTGAGGCTGAGCTGTGGCCCAGGAGCCTGGCCGGGGCAGTGGGGGTCCGCGGCCATCCCCCACCAGTGCCCAGCAGCCTGGCCGGGGCGGTGGGGGTCCGTGGCCATCCCCCACCAGTGCCCAGCAGCCTGGCCGGGGTGGATGGGGTCTACGGCCATCCCCACCAGTGCTCAGCAGCTCACCACTGTTCTCTGCCCAGGGTCGCCCTGGGGTCAATGGATTGAAGGGAGAGAAGGGGGAACCTGGAGATGCCAGCCTCGGATTTGGGATGAGGGTGAGTATCCTGTGAGGGATGGATAGGGATGTCCAGGACAGCCAGGGACAAGGAGTGGCCTGGCCAGGTCTCGGGGCCCCGGCTCATCCGTCAGAAGCTGCTCTGTCCACAGAGTGCTGGTCCTCTGATATACACACTTACACACAAAAACACGTGTGCAGACACGCCACTGTAATGCACACCACGCACACACATGCAGGCTCACATGTGCAACCCACATGTGTATGTTGCTCACACGTGCATGCCAGCACGCGCACACCTGCATGCTCACACGCGTGTTCCCACCACTTGCACATGTACAGGCACTCACGTGCCTACATGCATGCACACGATGTGTGCATGAATCCACGTGAGTGTGTGCTTACACGAATGTGCCCACAGTACACGTACACACTCAGACACACATGCAAGCACTCACATGCACACTCATACACGGGCACACGGGCACACTGTGTACATGCACATGTGTAGCATGTCAGAGTTGCACATGATCCAAGCCCACCGGAAACGACGAAGCCACGAGGTTTTCTCAGGAGGCCCACACGCATGGAGGTCTCCTGGGAGTCCAGCTATCCCATTTGTCTCCCCTGGCCATGCTGCTCAGAGAGTCACTGGGAATGGGTGGCAGGCGGGCCATGGCAGGGCCCAGAGCTGGCCCTCTGCAGGGCCCCACTTGGAGGAGCATGCCTTCCAGAGTGTGCCTTCCTGTGCCGCGGACGGAGTTCCCTCAGATGATAAGTGAAAGCCCAGTTTAATTCACACAGAACCTCCCGGTCACTTCGCCAGAGTCTGCAGTCAGCAGTCATAGGGATGTGTCTGCATGACCCGCTCCCCAGCCCAGGGTGGCTCCTGTCTGGAACGTCCGGCCAGCCTGCACCCTGGAAACCCAGGACGGTCTCCCTGGCTCTGGGTTCACTGATTTTTCACCCACACCTGCTGCCCCGGCTGTTTCCATGGGCTGGCTGTGACCCTGATGACCAGAGTTTTCTGTCACCCCACAGGGAATGCCCGGCCCCCCGGGGCCTCCAGGGCCCCCAGGACCCCCAGGGACGCCCATCTATGACAGCAACGTGAGTCTCCAGGCCATGAGGGCACTCACAGTCCCTGCAGCCTCTGCTCTCGTGCAGAGAGGCCCACCCTCTTTTCCCTGTCATTGGCTTCCGCGTCCTGTCCCCAGGACCTTTGGGGTGGGCTGTGGATGAGAAGGCTTGTCCCCCAGGAAGAGCGAATGCCTGGGGAGGGAGCATTCCCCAGGCCCAGCGGGCTCTGAGCCAGGAGGGGCAGTGCCACACCACCAGAGCTCCTGATGCCAAGCGCCTGGCCCGGGCTGCTTCTTGGGAGTTCTGATGTGGCCTCTCGGAGGGGCCTGGGGCTTCTGGGTTTGGGGACCCCAGGTGGCTGGTGGCCTTGGTTTCCAGAGCATCGTCCCTCAGAGGCCACCTTTATCCTGTTCTTCGCAGGCGTTTGTGGAGTCTGGCCACCCTGGGCCTCGGGGATTGCAAGGTGAGGGCTCCAGCAGAGTTGGGGACAGGCAGCCTTCCACAGAGATGTGGAGGACGCTGTGCTTCAGGGTCTCGTGCTGCTGAGCACCACCGACCACACCTCCCCATCAAGACCTGCTATGGTGGGGGCTACTCTCAGGGGGACACCATGTGCTGTCCTTGGTGTGGGTCTTGGCACAGCCTGGCAGGGGTGGGCCTGGATAGGTGGTCTGGTCCCCCTATGGCCTGCTGGGTGGGGCTGCAGGGGTGGTCTGGTCCCCCCATGGCCTGCTGGGTGGGCCTGGAGGGGTGGTGTAGGCCCCCTTGGCCTGCTGGGTGGGGCTGAAGGGGTGGTCTGGTCCCCCCATGGCCTGCTGGGTATGGCTGCAGGGGTGGTGTGGTCCCCCTTGGCCTGCTGGGTGGGGCTGGAGGAGTGGTGTGGTCCCCCTTGGCCTGCAGGTGGGCCTGGCACCTCTCCTCGCGAGTTCCTAACTGTCCCTGTCCGCCGACATCCCTCTCTGGTCTAGGCCACTCTTAGCACATGGTCCTGGAGGTCGGGCATGCATGGGCAAGGGGCCCTCGGGTTTCCCTGATGGCACTAGGTCTCTGTTCCTCCAGGGCTGCCAGGGCCTTCTGGACCAAAGGGTGACAAAGGAGAAGTGGGCCCGCCTGGACCTCCAGGTGAGCCTGGTCTGTGTGCCCCAGGCCCTAGGGGTGCTGGGTAGCCTCCTCGGGGGGTCCTAGGCCCTCTGCATGGTGGCTGCTGTCTGACCCTGCTCTGGAGGGAGGACGGGCCTTCCCAGGCCATGAAATCTGAGTGATCTGGATCTGGGGACAGCTGGTCAGCCACGGAGCCAGGGCCTGGGAAGGACAGGGGCCCAGCAAGTGTTCCCCATCATCCCACCACTGTGGAGCAGACAGCTGCCCCCTTGCAGTCGAAGGCTAGACCCAAGGGGCACCTCCTGAGATGCCCTCCCTCCCACAGTTGGTCCCAGAGAGCACGGATGGCCAGGGTAAGCACAGAGGCCCTTCTGTTCAGGGGCTGCCCCTGGGGCCAGCCCTAAATGAGGTCATCCAGGTGGATCCCAGCACTCCCTCTTCCCAGCGGATAGTGAGGGTTCCTGCTGGATCCCTGGCTGGCCCCCGTGGAGACTAACCAGGCAGGCTGGCTGGAAGGTGTAGCAGCTGCAGAATTGCTGGGAGTGAGCACAGTGCACGCCAGAGCAGAGGCCCAGGGGACTGGTCAGCACATCCTCCAGCTGGGGCCACCTCCGAGCTGGGCAGCGGCCAAAGCAGGTGGGGACAGAAATGCAGGTGGATGGTCCCCGAGGCCTGCGAGGGGCAACAACCTGTCTGAGCAGGTGGTAGATGTCTGCACACCACACCTGGCATCTGACAAGGAACAGCAGGCGAGCCAGGCAGCCTGGGCTGTGACTCTGACCTCGTCCAAACACTGACCAAAGGACAGAGGTGTCAGCAGAGGCTGATGCTGGGCTGTGACTGTGTGCTGAGGTGGCTGGGGCCACCGAGGAGCAGGGACAGGAAGAGGGCAGCAGCAGAGCCACAGCAGGTGCGGGGAGAGGACGGGCCGTCCAGGGAGAGGGGATGCGGTGACAGTCCAGTGTGCTCGCTTATCACTGGACAGAGAAGCTACATTGGAGGCAGAACGGCCAGAGCTTCCCAAACCCGGTGAGAGAGGTGGAGCCCCCACCTCACAGGACCGGCAGGATGTGACTGATGAGTGAAGCCACATGGCCACGCCAGGTTCAGCACCTGCCCATGTGGGCAGTGCCCAAGCCACGTGAAGGGGGAGAGGCTGGACAGTCAGACAGGCCTGGAGAAGAGGCTGGATGGTTCCTCCCTGGTCCCACGGAGGCCGTCACCACACTCCCCGGGGGCCCACTCCCTGGGCCACAGCTCTTGCCCTGCTCTGCAGGACCCTGGCCAGGCCGCAGCCCCTGCTGACAGCTGGCAGCCCAGGGACACTGCAGTTCTCACAGCAGGTGCTTCCTGGAGCTCGGAGGGTCTGCCCGCAGACGCAGCACTAATAAGCAGACCACCCAGCACCGGCACAAGGGCAGCTCAGGGAAAGGAATGAGTCTGAGTGGTCAAAGAGCAGATTTTGCAAAGGAACCATTCACAACAATATTTAAAAATCAATTAATTAGGAATGAATTTACGAAAACCGGCACACACTTCTGTACAGAGAAACACAGAATCTGCTGAAGGAGACGAAGACCAGTGCAGGGGGAGGGGTGCGGCCCCACCCCGGGAGGTGTCATCCCTGAGTCTCGACCTGTCTCCCCCTGCAGGGCAGTTCCCGCTTGACCTCCTCAGCCTGGAAGCTGAGATGAAGGTGGGTGAGTCTGCTGGTCACGTCGGGGAGGCGGGGTCCCTGTCCCTGGCTTGTGCCGAGGAAGGTCCCCGTGTCCTCAGTGCTGAGCATCATCTTAGACGAGGCTGACTTCTGTGCTGCCCGGATACACCACCATCTCTGTGCTCAGCCCTCTGAGGGGCACTGACCCCAGAGGGGCACCCTCAGGACCCTGCCAGGTTTTGAGGGACTGGGCCTGGACTAATTTCACGGAAGGTGGGAGAGGAGCCCTGTCCCGTGGGTGAGCACTCTGGAGTGGGCAGGCCTCTGCTGTGGCCCATAGGGTCAGGGCCCCACTGCCCTCCTACCAGCAGCAGGACTCTCAGACCAACATTTCTGTGTGCAGGGAGAGAAGGGAGACCGCGGGGACATGGGACAGAAAGGCGAGAGGGGGGAGCCAGGGGCCAGCAGCGGATTCTTCAGCTCAAGTGTGCCTGGACCCCCAGGTCCCCCTGGTCCACCGGGCTACCCTGGGATTCCGGTAAGCCTGGGCCCCAGGCTGGCAGGGAGGTGACCTTGGCTCAGAGGCCATTCCCACTGTGGGACCCTGGCTGATGCTGTGGGGCTGTGGCCGTGCAGGGCAGGACAAAGCGTATTCTGGTGTCATCCCCAGGGTCCAAAGGGAGAGAGCATCCGGGGCCAGCCTGGCCCACCTGGACCTCAGGGGCCTCCTGGCATAGGCTATGAGGGACGCCAGGGCCCCCCTGGGCCCCCCGGCCCCCCTGGCGCCCCAGGGCCACCATCATTCCCTGGTCCTCACAGGCAGAGTAAGTCGTGGGGGGCGGGCCTGGGCAGGGTGTTCTGGGGCTCCCCATGGCGCCACCTGTGTGCCGTGTGTTGTCACCTTGGCTTTTCTCTCGTAGCTGTCAGTGTCCCTGGTCCCCCGGGCCCACCCGGCCCCCCAGGGCCCCCTGGAACCATGGGCACCTCTTCAGGGGTAAGCGTCCAACCAGCTGGGGGGTCTGGATGGTCCAGGCAGGAGGTGGCCGATCACACAGCTCCTCCAGGCCAGTGCCCTGGGTGCAGAGGCTGTGTCCGAGGGACTGGCATGGGCTAGGCCCCACGCTGGTCACTCACCTAGGGCCTCCCACGGGCGGTCCTGGCCGCTCCCTCAGCCCGCTCCCCTCTGGGCCACCCAGGCTGGGCCCTGCTGCCCGGCTCCCCACCCCATGCCCTGGGGCCCCGGTGCTTGCCTCTGGGTGGCAGGAACCCATGCAGGCTTGGGTCCCGCAGGTGAGGATCTGGGCCACCTACCAGACCATGCTGGACCGGGCACGAGAGCTGCCTGAGGGCTGGCTTGTCTTCCTGGCTGAGAGGGAGGAGCTGTATGTACGGGTCCGAAACGGGTTCCGGAAGGTTCTGGTGAGTTCTCTGGGCGACGCTCTCCCTGTACAGAGGGCTCCTCACTCCCAAATGCGAGGCATGCGGCTTGCAGGAGGACAAGAAGGCCCAGGCCCACCCAGCGGGGACCGGGCCCTGGACAGCACCCACAGCATGGAACCAGGTGTCCCCAGCAGTGCTCCTGCCACTTTTACTTCTTAACTTTTTAAAAAATTAGCAAACCACTTTTGAGCAGTTTTAGGTGAAGGTAAATGACATTACGTGTGTCACGTGTGCTAGTGCTGGGCACCCAGAGCTCGCGTCCCTGAGGACGAGCCTCACACAGTCCTGAGGAGGACAGGTGTCTGCCAGGATGGGCCCCTGTCATTGAGAGCCACATTCCACGGCTCAGCCTTGTTTCCACATGGTGTGTTCTGAACCCCACTGTGGGGGACCTTCTTGGACACACCGTGGCTGCCCAGCACTGGGGCTCGGGCCCTGGGCCCTGGGCCCAGCTCCTGTGACACATCTGGGATCACACATCCAGCCTCGGCCCAGAAGGTGAGGCCTGCCCTCGCTCCTGCTCTCCCAGGACCAGGAAGGGCCCAGCCAGTGCTCCAGGGGCTGTGGGGGTGTGTCTTCTCTGTGTAGAAAATGTGAGGACCAAGCCAGGCCAGCCTGTGCCCCCGGCAGCCCACCTGATCCTTGGGAGCCTCTGTCCACACCGAGCTGAGCTCTGGGGAGTCCCTCCACTTCCACCGCCAGCCCCAGGCCTAGCCAGACCCTGCGGTGCCCCCCAGGACCCCCTGCTGGCCAGGGATAGGCTGCGGGGTCATCAGCAGACACTGGCTGGGTGCCTACATGTGCCTGGTGCTGGGATGCAGCCCATCCCGCCCCCAGTGGCCTCTGTGGGAGAGCTCATGGGGGAGGAGTGAGCGACGGGGACAGGCCGTGTCCGTGTCCGAGTGACCCTGCTCTTGCTTTGCAGCTGGAGGCCCGGATACCACTGCCACCAGGCATGGTAAGGAGCACGCTCTCTGCACAGCTCTGGGAGGCTCTGAGGACAGAGGACCCAGAGGCCTGCACTGTCTTGTGTCTCTGGAGTAACACTTGGTACTAGGAGTCCTGGAGCCACATGGGTCGACTTGCTGGGGAGGGGATGCACAGACCACGGGGTAGGGCGAGTGTGTCCATCTTGGCTGGCTGTCCAAGGGCACTGCTGCCGGCTTTAGTGATGTCTGCAGCTCACTGCTCTCCTCGGCCTCAATGTCCCTGGGCCAAAGTCCTCCTCATGTCTTTCCTTACCCTGAGTGCCAGGCATGGGGACAGGCATGCTAGGCATGCCCTGGGGTGCATGGGTATGGATGGATGAACAGTAGAACAAGTGGCTGGGTGGGAGGATGGGTGGATGGATGGACAGGGGGCTTGGGTGATAGACGGATGGGCATGCAGATGAATGGATAGATAGGTGGATAGGTGGATGGATGGGTGGATGGACGGGTGGATTGGAGGGAGGATGGATGGATGGACAGATGGATGGACAGACGGACAGATGGATGGACAGGTAGGCAGGTGGATGGATTGGGGGATGGATGGACAGATGGATGGACAGGTAGGTAGGTGGATGGATGGGTAGGTGGTGGATGAGTGGACTCTTGGATTGGTACCTGGGTGGTAGGCAGACGGGTAGGTGGACACGGGATGGCTCAGGAATGAGGCCTTATGCTGTGCAGTGGTCGGGGCTGCTGGAGCCTGTCTCCTCGAGGGTCTGGCCGAATCTGCTCGGCCGTTCATTCACTCAGCACACAGTGGGGCCCCTCCCAACACTGCAAGCACCCACGATGCCTCCTGCAGAGCCACGTGAGGCAGTGTGGGGACGGGAAGCTGCAGTGCGCCAGGTGCTGTGTCCTGAGGAGAGGTGAGGAGCCGGGGGTGGGGTCAAGGAGGTCACCTCTCTGAGGGGCACCAGCAGAGGCTTCAGGAACTGAATGCTCAGGGGCAGGGACTTGGTCTGGGTGGCAAGGGGGCTGTGGCCAGCAAGCACTGTAGTCTCTGAGCACAGCGGGCCTGGGGTCCCTGTGTAGAGGGCGAGTCTGATGACGCAAGTGTCCAGGGCTGCCTGGGCTCCCACCCGCTCTGCCTCACCTGCCCGGGGTAGCTCCAGGTCTGGGAGTGGCTGTGTCATCTTGCAGCCATGCCCCCTCCTCGTGCACAGAAGGGCATGCAGAGCGGGGAGGGGCCCGGCGAGGCAACCGGGTCCTGGTGGAGGGAGCCCACTGCACAGACCCTGTGCCTGGGTCCACAGGACAACGAAGTGGCCATCCGGCAGCCCCCGGTGGTGCAGCTGCACGAGGGCCACCCATACCCCCGGCGGGAGCACTCCTACTCCACGGTGCGGCCCTGGAGAGCAGACGACATCCTGGCCAGCCCCCCACGCCTGCCGGACCCCCAGCCCTACCCCGGAGCTCCACACCACCATGGCTCCTATGTGCACCTCCGGCCAGCCCGCCCCACAGCCTCGCCTGTCCACACCCATCAGGACTTCCAGCCGGTGGTGAGTGACCCCCAAGTGGGCACGTGTCCACCTGGCCCCTTAGTCCTCAGGGCAACGTGAGGGGGTTTGGCAGCCACAGCTGCCAGGGAGGGTTCCTGAGGCTGGGGCACTGCGGGTGGGTTTCTGACCAGACAGACACACGTGGTGGTCATTGTGCAGCCTGAGACTTGTCCTCTCGTGGCTGCAGTCCCTGTGGGGCCCTGGAGGCCCCGGTGTGGCAGAGCAGCCAGCACAGCCGGGTTGGCCCACGGTGCTGGACCCGTCAGGCTGAGCTCATGGGAAATGATATCGGGTCACGTGGGGGCCGTCTCCTGGGGCCACAGCACTTGCTCTGCAGCCCTGGGGGTTTGGCAGAGCTGCCTGCAGACTGTCACTGGTGTCCCTTGACACCTGTCACTGGGCGTTCTGGGTACTCAGCCCTCCATGGCCTGTCCATGTGGTGCTGCAGGTGTGCAGGGGCTTGGGTGCTGTGCCCAGGGCCCGGGTCAGCAGTGGTGCAGCGTCGGCCTCTCCCTGCAGCTCCACCTGGTCGCACTCAACAGCCCACTCTCGGGCGGCATGCGTGGCATCCGAGGGGCCGACTTCCAGTGCTTTCAGCAGGCGCGGGCTGTGGGGCTGGCCGGCACCTTCCGCGCCTTCCTGTCCTCGCGGCTGCAGGACCTCTACAGCATCGTGCGCCGCGCTGACCGTGGGACTGTGCCCATCGTCAACCTCAAGGTGGCCTCGCGTGTCCTGTGGGATGCTGGGGCCACGAGGATGTCCTCACACAAACCCAGGCCTGGGCTGGGTGCGAATCCACCAGAGGTTCCTCTGAGGAGCCTGGAGGCCACCACAGTGCAGCCACTGCCTCCAGGATGTGACTCCTGGGCAGGCATGGGGGCTGTGGGGGCCTCTCTAGGACACCCCAGAGCCCCAGGCAACCCCTGATGTTTGCAGGGGCTCCTATGTTGCCAGCCCATGAAGCAGGGCCAGGCAGCCACGGGGCACACACACGTGACAGGTCCTTGTGCACCCGCTGGGAACACCCTGGTGCACCTGCCGCCCAGCCCAGCAGCCCTCTGCCGTGGTGCCCCTTACGTGGCTTGCTTCCAGGGCTCCTTTTATGAATGGGGTTGGAGTCTCAGAACCAGTGGCAGTGGATGTGCAGACTTCAGGCCAAGCCCGGGGAGGGTGGCTGGGAGAGGCCAGCCCGAGGAGCAGAGACCCCTCTGCCTAGCACCCCAGCGTTGGCCCGGTCTCATTGGGCCTTTTGGGGCCTGCTGAGGCACCTGGCTGGGGCTGGGCTCCCTGGCGCTTGTCGCTCTGGCTGGACGTGACCGGGGACTGAGGAAGCCCTGACTTCCCTCTGCAGGACGAACTGCTGGCTCCCAGCTGGGAAGCCCTGTTTTCGGGTTCCCAGGGCCAGCTGAAGCCCGGCGCCCGCATCTTCTCTTTTGACGGCAGGGATGTCCTGAGGCACCCGGCCTGGTAGGTCCCCCAAGTGCATGATGTGGCAGCTTGGGGAGAGTCCCAGAGGGGAGACATGCACATCTGGCCCCCAACACAGAACCTCCACCTGTGGCCTGACCCCACCCCGCCCTATGCATGGCTGAAACCATGACAGAGCAGGACAAGGTCTCTGGGTACTGAGGTCAAGGTGGTTTCTGGGCAGTGTGGCTCTACGGTGTGCCTAAGTACCCCCGACCTGTGGTGGACAGCTCCATGCTCCTCATCTGTGACTTGACCAGTGTAAACACCACAGGGAACTAATGATCCTGAGAGTCGCTGCCCAAGGCAGAGCCCCGTAATGACCACTGTCCCCCAAACGGCTTCACGCCCAACGCCCCTCCACCTGCCACCATGAAGCATCTTCCCCCAGTGCTCCTGCTTGTGAAAGGGCGGCCAGGATGTCTGTTGGGCAGGTGTGTTCCTGAGGGTGTCCAGATCCTGGCCATCTGCTGAGGCACCCAGCCTGAGCCATGGGCAGGACTTAGTCACTGGGACTCTGTGGTGGAGCTTGTTCCCACCCAGGCAACACCTGGCTACCTTTGTCAGGTCGACCCAGCTGGGCAGGACTGGCCCTGAGGTGGCGCTAAGGAAAGCACAGCCCTCGCAGCCCTCCCTGTGCCCCAGGGCCAGCTAGCTGCTGGCCTCCACCTCCCCTCCCCTGGGGCGGGCTCTCCACTCTGGGAGGGGTGGGTCTGGGTGTGACTGACAGCCAGGTACATCTTGCAGGCCCCAGAAGAGTGTATGGCATGGCTCAGACCCCAGCGGGCGCAGGCTGACCGAGAGCTACTGTGAGACGTGGCGGACAGAGGCTGCTGGAGCCACGGGCCAGGCGTCCCCGCTGCTGGCGGGCAGGCTGTTAGAGCAGGAAGCCGCGAGTTGCCACAACACCTACGTCGTCCTCTGCATTGAGAACAGCTTCATGACCTCCTCCTCCAAATAGGGCCTCTATTGGCTCGGAGAGTGATGGAGCAGGAGTCTGAGCACAGGCGCAGGGCAGGGAGCACCTGGCCACCCCTGGGACCTGGCTGGGACACTTTCCTATACAGGCCACATTTCATGTAATCCTCCAGCAATAAAAGGAAGCCAAAGAGTATAGTTTCCTAAAAGTTTACACAGAAAGCCCAAACCCAAGGCTTCCCGCCCTCCTCTCTTGGCCTGTGCTGGCCAGCCTGCCAAGGCTCTGTCCTGCGCCTGGGGAGCTTCTGAGAGGCCCACATCAGACCGGATTTCAGCAAGAGGCTGACTCAGGACTTCCAGCCCCGAGACCTGTGCCCACCCTACCTGCAGGCTCCTGGGCCCCCGGGTGCTGCGGAGGGCCCCTCTGCCACCCTGTCTGCACAAGACCCAGTCCCACTTGCAGACCAGCATCAGGAGGTGTGGAGCTGACACCTGGTCTGCAGGGGCACCTAGGCCCCTCTTCTCCCTCAGAGGCAGCCAGGCACGGGGCAAGGGAGCTGCCTCGCTAGACCTCCCGCACTATACAGCAACCAGTGTCCTCACTGGAGCAGGACTCCACGCTCAGGGCCCCACAGCCATCCCAGGTTCTGGCCAAG
Source organism: Geosciurus inauris (assembly GCA_004024805.1). NCBI lineage: Eukaryota > Metazoa > Chordata > Mammalia > Rodentia > Sciuridae > Geosciurus > Geosciurus inauris. The sequence continues at coordinate 23,580 of PVHX01020159.1, forward strand.
TTCCCCAACACTGCAGGGCCGAGTGAGACCTGGCTTGGCGTGTCTGCTGCTCTCCCCAGAGCCAGCCCTGACATGGGGTCCTTCAGGGCTCTTCCTGGCTGGCTTCCCAGGTGACCCAAAACCACACCAGACCTGAGCAGAACTTGACCCCAGCCAAGTTGGAGCAGGTTTGTGGGACTCACGAGTCAGGCTGTGGCGCCTCCTGTCCCTGATCCATGCCCAGCACTCCACTGTGCCCAGAATGCAGCAGTCTGGCAGTGTGTGCACTCAGGGCCACCCTGGGCTTGCCACAGCCACAGTGCCAACATGCTCCTACCTCTGGGTCTGATGTCTGAGGAGTGGGAGAAAACTGGGGGGCTGGTTTTATACCTGTGTGATATGAAGCCGTTTCAAACAGGCACCAAATAAAATGGCCTTCTACAGATGCGTGTGGTATGCGAGCAGTCTCCCTGCGCGAAGGGCAGAGCCCTGCAAAGCGAGCCCTCGGGAGCCTTCACCCCGCACCCCCTGCTGACTGGCGCACACAGGTCCACACAGTTGTGTGTGGAGATTTGTGTGCACAGACAGGCAGGCGTGAGCATGCAGACGTGCACATGTGCGACAGAGGCTGGAGGCACCTTCTCTGGTGGGGGCCTCCATTGGCACCCAGCAGTGCCCAGGCTGACCTCAAAATCACGCAACAGGTCCTGGCAGGATCTGACACCAAGCGGCTGCACGTGCCAAACTGAGCAGGGGCTAGCTTGTGCCCCGGGCCAAGTGCAGAACAGTCCCTGCCCTGGCAGCCAGCAGGGTGCACAAAGCAGTGGAGAAACCCGTGCCCACAGCCTGTGCAGCGGCATGGTACACTGCAGAGCCCTGCAGTGTGGTGCGAGCCAATAGGCAGGGGCTCCTTAAAGGCACCCATGGAGCCTGCTGTGCCGCACAGTGGCCGCGAGGCTGACGGTTGTGCAGCGGGCCAGCACAGGGAATGGAGTGTCACGCTCTGTCCCCTCCACAGCCTGGCCCATGGCACAGGGCTGTTCCTCCTGTGGATGTGCCTGGGCCCACTGCCCTGACCACTCTTGGCTGTGGCCCATCCCCACATGCCATCTCCCAGACCCTGCATCCCCCAAGGTGTCCACTTAACCCATCAGCCTTGGCACATGGCCATCCCCAGCCAGGAGTCCTGTAGCCTGCCTTCTGTGCTCAGCTGGCTCTGAGGGGCCAGCCGGGAGAGAGATTGCTCAGCTGCCCAAAGGGAGAGGCTGTGGACTGGGGCTGAGTCACTGGAGGGCACCAAGTGGGTCCCTGGCCCTACCAGGTGGAGGCACTGGGATCACATTCCTGGCCTGATGGGGCCTGGAGTCAGCAGCCCTCACTGAGGTCCAAGGTTTACTTGGGTGAAGCGTTCACAACAGCCCCTCCTGTCACAGAGGGGCGCACAGCAGCTCAGGCTCGAGGCCACTGGCACAAACCTCCCCAGGAAGGCAGAGCACTCCGGAGGGTCCTGCTGCTCCCAGCAAGCCCAGTTCACATCAAGGCTGCCCATCCACAGTCCTCTCTGGGCCGTCCAAAGCATGTGACCAGCTCCAAGCTGCTTTCATCTCGCATCAGTATTAACCTGCTGCAGGAATGGAGGAAAGACCTGGGGCCCTGGGCCGAAGCCTCACGGGAAGGAGCCGCTCTGAGGACCCCAAGCTGCTGCTCCATCTCATGGGGTTTTCTGTCACCCACCTGAGACCTCTCGCACACAATGGAGAAGCCAAATGTAGTTCCTCATTTCATGGTATGTATATAAAAAGCACTGGCTAAAAATGCAAGCACCTGGGACAACAGGAAGCGTCACGGTAGATGAAAGCCAGGGGCTAAGAGGCCCCGGCCAGGGGTCCAGCATGCCCTAGCTGTGTCTGGCCTGCTTGCCAGCCTGTGGGGACATAGGATTTGCCTCCAGCCTCCCCAGCAGGTGCTGACAGGGAGGCCTGGTAGACCCAGGGGACGTCACCACCAGCCCCACAGCTGCCCGAGGTGTGGGCCACAGCCAGGCAGCTACCCTGAGTGTCCCTGGCAGGCTCTGGCTACCGCCAGAGTACGAAGCAGGGCTGAGGGGCGGGGGTCAGAGGCCGCCAGCAGCTAGGATGGGTGGCCCGAGTTGGCCTGCCAGGCACTGCAGAGGGCACCGCCCGAGGCCCCGCCGCGTGCCGGCAGTCTGACGTGCTGCTGGGGCCTGTCGGTCTGCATCAGGCTCAGGCTGTTGGGACGCAGTGCGGGTGAAAGGGGCCGGACCTGCCGGGGCCAGGCCGTGTCACGCCTTGGCTGTAGGCCCCGAGGTCCCAAAGCCATCCTCCGTGCTGTCCTCCAGGGGCGGTGGTGGGGCCGAGGGCGCAAGGCCACTGAGGTCCTTCTCCATGCTCTGCACCTGCACAGGCTTCTCCTCCGAGGGGCTCCTCAGCTTCTGTGCCAGGGACAAGGGCTGGTGGTGGCCATGCTGGAAGTGCCGCAGGCCGTCCAGCCTGGCTCCCGAGAAGTAGATGACAGACAGCACCAGGAAGTACACGAAGTAGATGCGGAACTAGGGCAGAGAGGCGGGTGAGTGCGCAGGCCCACAGGCCTCCAGGCCTCCAGTACCGTCGGGGCCCAGCTCCTGGCTCTCCCCAGCCACCAGGCAAGGCGCAGGTTGCAGGGTGCCCCTGCCCCTTGGAGAGCCCTGAAAAGGATTCCTACCAGCTTTCCCAGGAAACCCCTGGGGTGCATCCTGCACCATGGCCTTCACGGCTGCTCCCAGGCTCTGGCGCTGTGGATCAAGTCCCCACAGCCACCCAGAGACCTCCAGGGCTACACACGTGACGCAGTGCTTTCACTCACCAGAGCCAGCCCAGGAGTGCCTGGGGCAGCAGGAGGCCTGCGGTCCCTTCTGCACGTCCCAGCTCTGGCTCAGAGGCAGCTACACAGCGACAACTGGGAAGAGCCAGGCCAGCTGCAGATGTGCCTCCTTGTCCCTGGGACACCAGGAGGGATGGGACCCTGGCCTGAGGTACTGGAGGTACAGGAGGCAGAGGGTCTCAGCACCGCACTATTAAAGGAGTCAATGAGAACTTGGCTCCCAAGAGGACACCTCTCCCTGTCCCTCTCCCCTAACCCCAGGACTCCTTGGATCGCCAGGGCATGTAGGCAGCCGGGCTGGGAAGGAGCCCACCACCAGGCCTCAGCAACATGGGGCAAGCTGCTGGGTTTGTCTCTGCCTTGTATTTTGGAACTGGAGAAGCAGCAACCTAGACCCTGACGGACACAGGAAAGGACCAAAGGACCAGGAGGGGGCAGCCCAGCAAGGGGGTGACTCCTGAAGAGCCCTCTGCTCCTGCCAACCCCACCTGCCCACACCAGGTTAAACAAGGACCTCAGAATGGGTGTGACAACCCCCAGAAGTCGGCAGTGGTCACGCAGGGGTCTGGACTCGCCCACTGGGGGCATCAGAGGAGACCCTGAGGAGAGCCTACACTTTGAACCACCCAGCAGTAATGAGAACGCCGGCCCCTGGGGCCTCAAGGGACCACAGGGAGCTGGGACTCCCCCGCACCACGCAGTAAGGAGGCGGCCCCTGGGTGTCAGTCACATGGCCTGGGGGTCCTAGGCTTGCTGTGCCAGCTGCACACTCCACTTCTGTGGGAGCCCTCGGGAGCCGGTCTCCACATGCAGCACTCGCTGCCACCAGACCTCACGCTGAGCGAGAGCCACTAGAGATGAACCAAGGCTGCAGGTGCTGAAAAGCTTCACGAGCAGCAAGACACCCACCGGAGACCAATGAAGAAGCAGATGGCCTCGGCAGAGGAGCAGGAAGGACCCAAAGGACCAGAAGAGAAACCAGAACAGGCTCAGATGAACAAAAACCATGAGAACCTGTCCCAGGAGGCCTATCGCAAATAACGGCAGAAGTTATCTAAACAGAAAGGGAAAGACAGAGGGGTTCCCGAGCCAAAGGAAAGAGAGCACAGCGGCAGGACAGGGCGAGCCAGGCTCTCCTCCAGACCCACGGGCACTGTGAGCAAGGGAGGACTCCACACCAAGGCTTCCCCGCCGCTGCTCCGCACCACACACACCTGCAACTGTCATCAGCACCCAGCAAAGCCACCCACACACAGAGACAACAAACAGGACAAAATTCTAAACAGTGTGCAAGTGGCACATCAGGAGTCTCAAAAAGAAAACAAACTAAAAGCAAACACACCAAGTGTAGGGTAGAGATTGGCAGAATGGATTTAAAACAGGACTCGACTCCCTGCTATCTGCAAGAAACTCATTCAGGTACCCGGAGACGCAGGCGGAAGTGAGTGCCTGCCTCCTGCCAACACACAGCGGGGAGCAGCGAGGCTGCCTGAGGGCAGGCCAACTTCAGAGATGTAGCGATAGAAGGTGCAATCACGTGCCATGCCCAGTGCCACAAACAGGGCAAGTGGAAGGAGGGCCAAGAGCCACAATCATACCTGGACAGTTCGCAGCCCTCTCACTAACAACAAAACAGAAAGTCCTCAAAGACAGAGAAAAAAATCAACACCATCAGCCGGCCGCGGTGGCTCAAGCCTGTAATCCCAGCACTTAGGGAGGCTGAGACAGGAGAATCGTGAGTTCAAAGCCAGCCTCAGCAATGGCGAGGCACTAAGCAGCTCAGTGAGACCCTGTCTCTGCATAAAACACAAAATAGGGCTGGGGATGTGGCTCAGTGGTCGAGTGCCCCTGAGTTCAATCCCCAGTACCAAAAAAAAAAAATCAACACCATCAGGGGAACTGCATGCGCTCAGAATCCAGTCACAGCAGGTACACATTCTTCCCAGGCAACCACAAAGCACTTACCAAAACATGATGTTCTGTCTCAACAGACTCAGAAGCACTCAGATCACAGAGGATGTGTTTTCTGATCACCACAGAATAAGAAAAAACTAATAACAGAAAGATAACACTTAGAAACTGAGTAACACACTTTGAAATGCACATTGGTCAAAGAGGAAGTCTCAAGAACCTAAGACAGAAGAGCAAAGTCAGTCTAGAGCAAGAGGAAAGGCAAAAGGGAGCTCAGCAAGACCCCAGGACACACTACACACACACACACAAACACCCACCTCGTCTCTACACACCAGCGAGGAGGGGGAGACGTGGTTCTGACGGAATGGTATCCCTCCTCCCAAATTCACCTGTGGAAGCCCAAGCCCCTGATGCCTCCCCTGGGAAAAGGGGCTCTTAGAGAGGTGACTCACCACCTCTAAGAGGTGGCCTCTTAGAGGCCACGACGGGGTCCCTAATCCAGTGGGACTGTGGTCCTTACAAGACACACCGTGGACACCCACGCAGAGAAAAGGCCACACGAGGACACAGTGAGAAGACACTATCTGCAAGCCAAAGAGAGGCCTTTGGAGGACCAGCCCTGAGACACCTGGATTTTGGACTTGCAACCTCCAAAACTGAGAAATGTCTCCTATGTAAAGCACCCAGTCTATGGTATGACAGCAGCCTCAGTACACTAAGGTAGACATTAAAATGTTAATATAGTTTCATTTACAATTGTTCCCCACAAAATGAAAAGCGTAATGTCAACTTTCCCCAAATTAATGTTTGCTTAGTGCAATTCCTAACAAAATCCCAGCAAGAATTTTTGTAAAGACAATATTCTAAAACATACACAGAAATACAAAGAGCTAAAATACTAGGAAAATTTTTTTTAAAAAGATAGAGTTGGAGGAATCAGTCTAACCAATTCAAAACCTACAATCAAGCTCTGTAACCAAGACAGTGTGGTATTGGTGGGAAGTTAGCACACAGCTCAGTAGAACGGAATAAAGATGTCAGAAACAGTCCTCGAAACATGCTGAACTTTTGACCAAGGGACGAAAGTCAAGTCTCAACAAATCACACTGGAGCAAAGGGACATGCTCAGGTTACAGGCATGATCCTTGACCTAAACCTCACACTTTATGCACAAATCAACTCCCAGGGGACCCCAGGCTTACATGTAGAACTATAAACCCATTCAAAGGAAACTGGGGAAGTTTAGGGCTAGATAAGACGTCTTCAGACTCAGCCCACAGCACGATCTACGGAAGGAAACACTGATCAGTCAGCCCTCACCTGGTCCAGCACAGACCACCCAGGGGTGGCAAGAGAAGAGGCCTCTGAGAGGGAGCAGCTCCCCCCGCTCCCCTGCAGAGAGCACCCAGAGGGCGCCCACTCCAACCAGGCATGAGCAGCACAGGCAGTGAGGTGGAGGGCGTGCTGCACCAACACGGGCCTGGGGCCACAGCCAGCCTGGGAAGGCCTGAGGGCAGCAAGGGTTCCCTGGGGGCCTTGGGGCATCTGTGGGGCCTCAGGACCCACAGGTCCAGCCGGAGACCAGGAAACCTGGGCAGAGCAGTGATCCCGGTCTTGGGTCAGCAGCCCTCATCCTGGGCAAGGCACAGGGGTCTCTGGGGCAGTAGCCCCAGCCCATCCTCTGTACACGCCAGCCAGTGGGCCTCTGGGCACCAGAAGGGTGTCCCCGGACCCCACTCGGCTTCCCTCGCGAGAAAGTCCACGTGAAGTGGGGCTCACCTGCGAGGGCACCGAGAGGCTCAGGCCCCGCTTGTCGGACACGACGAGTGTGATGGAGGTCTTGAGAACGGTGGCAAGGAACGTGTTGAGGCCGAAGACCAGGGCACAGAGCTCTTTGGACAGAGAGGACGCGATCTGAAAGCTGGGCAGAAGAACGGCCTGGGTCACCCGAGCTGGGGAGGCTGAGAAGAGGAGCCCGAGCCCGGGTGAGCCCCTCGCAGGTGGAGGCGCGCCAGACACACCGTGCGGGGCGGGCGTGTCCCTCCCAGACGCAGCCCTGCAGGCTCTGGAGGCCCCGCGCCGCCAGCCTGTCCCCACACAGTCCCACTGTCCCTCAGCTCTGCCTGCCCCGCCACGGAGGCAAGGACCACCCGAGGGGCACGGGCTGCTCCGGCCTCGCCCTAGGTGCACAGGAGGCTCACCCAGCCTACCTGCGCTCTGGCCCAGCCCCCACCCCCTCCCCTGGGGACGCACACCCACCGGGCGGTCACAGCCACAGGGAGCCGCGCCCTCCACTTCGTAGGATGGGCACCAAGAAGCACAGCCGCGGGCGCAGGAAGGTGCCCACAGAGCCTCCCACGAGGTGCTCAGGAAGTCCTCCTGAGAGCCGGGCCCAGGCAACGCGTGCAGTGAAGGTCTCCCGCCACGAGACCGGGGAAGCGGGAAGAGCGGTGGAAAAGGCGGGACTCATCCGAGGGGGACGAGGTGCCCCAGTGCGAGCGCAGGCCCTGCTCCTGGACAGGGAAGGCCCCAGCCTCCCAGGCAGGAGCGGCTCTCCAGGCCTCTGGTGCCCCCGACATCTGAATGCAGTTCTGATGGACTTGGTCCCCGAGCACTTTCCTTGAAAGAACTGGACAAGTGTCCTAGAGTCCACCCAAATGAAAATGCCCAAGAACCTCTGAAAAAGAACGACCAAGAGGGGCTGGTGGACAGGGGACACTGGGGACAGGAAGAGAACCCCAAAGCACCGAGCACAGGACTGCACACAGGCGCTGTGCCCATGAAGCAGGTGGGGCGCAGGTGAACTGAGGAACTCCAGCCAGCGTGAGCACCCATCCCAGCTACTCAGGGATGATGGGCATCAGCACACCCAGATAAACAGGAACGGGATGTCCCAGTGGAAGGGGTCAGAGATACAAAGTGGGCTCAGGAGGCTGAGGCAGGAGGATCCCAAGTCTGAAGCCAACCTCAACTTAGTGACGCTCTAAGCAACTTGCAAGACTCTGTCTCAAAATAAAAAGTGAAAAAGGGCTGGGGATCGGCTCATTGGGAAGGCAATCCTGGGTTCAATCCCCAGTAGCCCCCCCCCCAAAAAAAAGCCCACAACCAGGAGAGTCAGCCTCAAAAAATTAAGAAAAGGCCAGGCACAGTGGTACATGCCTATAATCTCAGTGGCTCAGAAGCTGAAGCAGGAGCATCTTGGGTTCAAAGCCAGTCTCAGCAACTTAGCAAGGCCCTAAGCGACTCAGTGAGACCCTTAAATAAAATATAAAAAAGGTCTGGGGATGTGGCTCAGTGGTTAAGCACCCCTGGGTTCAATCACTGGTACCAAAAAATAAAAATTGAAAAATAAATAAAAATAAAGGCCTGCAGGTCAGAGGCTCAAGGCCGGGACACCACCAAGGACAAGCCTGCAGACAGGCTGCAGGGCATCTACACCACTTACTGGGACCACCTCCAGGCCTCTCGCCTTCCCCTTGCAGGAAGCCACCTGTGGGCCACCATCAGAGTATGGAAGGGAAAGTGCAGACAGGAAGCCACCAGGCATCGCTCACAAGCAGCAAAGGAACTGACTTCACCCATCACCTGGGGACTGGTAGTTGCCAAGAGTGACCTGGACACGGCCCACAGAGAGGCAGGCAGCCATGCGGCTCTGAGGCCGGGTGTGGCCTGTAGGCCCTGCGCCCTGCGGTAGGCGGCTGCTCCTCCTGTGCTTTCCACACTGCATCTGATGCCTGTGCAGGGCCCCATGCCCTCCAGCACACCTAATAGCTGGGGATGCCACACCAGCACATGCCTAGTGCCCTTTTCAAGGTGTGGACAGGCAGAGGTGAGCCCTGCCTCAGAAACACTGGGCCTCCACAAGCTGGGGGCGGGGTCAAGACGGCCAGGGAGTTAGGCAAGGTTCCCAGGGAGAAGGCAGACTAGGACATGGGGACTTGGTGGGCAGGTGTGGGGACAGTCCAGGGAGGTCTGCAGCCCAGAGTGTGGCAGGATGGGAGAGACAGGACACTGGATTTGATCGCCACTTCCAGTGCCCAGGAAAGCAAGGGCTCAAAATGCTGAGGGCAGTTAAGTTCAAGTGCAGGCCACGTCCCACAGGGCAGAGCAGGACACGCTATGCACTCCCAGGGCAGGGGCAGGTGTATGGTGACCCCAGTGGGGAGGGAGGCAGGGCAGACTGGGAAGAGTGGGCTGGGTAGTGGGGGGTTAGGGAGGCAGCACCTGCGTGCAGCGTGGGACGGCACGTGACCGCGTGGTGTGTGGGGTGTGTTGGGGCAGCACCTGCGTGCAGCGTGGGACGGCACGTGACCGCGTGGTGTGTGCTGGGGCAGCACCTGC
>PVHX01020160.1:0-32660 GCA_004024805.1 Geosciurus inauris
TTTTTCACAGTATAATAACTGGGTCCCAAGAGCATTCTTTAATGGGACAAGAATTTGAAGCTGCCAGGCATGGTGGCACACACCTATAATCCCAGCTACTTGGGAGGATGAGGCAGGAGGATTGCAAGTTCAAGGCCAGCCTGGGCATTTTAGCAAGCTCCTGTCTCAAAATAAGAATTATAAAGGGCTAAGGATATAGTTCAGTGCTAGCATGTCTGAAGGCCTGGTTTCAATCCCCAGTACTGCCAACAACAATAACAAAAAGGAGAATTTTGAGGTACTGCATTCTCAAGGCTTGACCTAGAATCTAGCATAGTTTTTCTAGCACAATTTGTGGGTCACACAGTAACAGAACCAAGATTTCAAGGATTGGAATAATCCCCGCCTTTCCATGAAGGAGAATGAAAAAGTTTGGGGATCATGCTTTAAAAATTGCCATAAGGGTTATTGTAAAAGACACTGAGCTGAATGAATAGTAAACAGCATGTGGGCATAATCATAGTGAAGAGACATTCTCTTTGCCTAAAATACCCTTTCTCTCCTTGCCTACCTGAATAATTCCTCCTCATGCTTCAACTCTTCATCATTGCTCTACCTCTTCTCATGAACACTAGCTAGTCTTGCCTCTTGGAGCAATTGAATATATGCCAGTATACTGATATTTTTTATTTAAACTTTTTTCTATGATAATTCCCCTTCTTACTTAAAGCTGTAAAATATTTATGTCATTTAACAATATGAATTAAAATTAAATCTCAATCACAACTAAGTATCGTCTCAAGTAACAATATGGATGCTGAACATTTTACTTCCCTTTTTTATTTTCTTTCTCTACAGTTTGCCCCAAGGTATACTAATAATAACAGAGCCCATCTTTGCCAGAAGATATTTAGACTATACCTGTGAATAATCTTATTTGCATAGTTTGACTGTCTAATATGGGAATAAGTACCCTTAAGAAGGTCTTAGTGGTTCTCAGATTAGTCTATCTCCTTCAGCTCTCTTTCTTTCCTTTCCCCACCCACTCTCTCATGCTTTGTATTTCATTTTCTTTTTAAGTGACTTTCAACTAGACAGAAAATACCTTTCTCATCTCTGTACCCGCCTCCAGGCTCTATCCATTTTATTCATCAAAAAATGCCCTTTCTAAATTCCTTCTCTCATTTAAAATCTATTTATTAAAGTTAGACAAATGATACAAATTAATTTCTTAAAGGGCCAGAAACATTGTCGAGTAACAGGTGATAAGGATCCAGCAAACTGAGACGTAACCTAATATGGATGAATCATGGAGGTATTATGCTAAGTTCAATGATCCAGATACCACAAAGTAATTCCACTTATATGAGATGCCTAGAATAGTGAAATTCAGAGAGACAGAAAGTTAAAGAGAGATTTCTAGGGGCTGGGGGAAGAAAAGAATGGGGGCTTTTGTTTCAGTCTGAGATGATGGGAAAGTTCTAGAGATGGATAATGATGGTTGTACAAAAGCATCAATGTAATTCATACCCATAAAACTATACTCTTAAAAATAGTTAAAATGTCAGATTCTGTATATTTTATCATAATAAAAAGTGAAAAAGAAAACATGAGCTAACAGACAACTCCTTAAAGGATGTTCCTTATGGCAGTAGTATAGTATCAGAGAGTAAAAATATCTTATTTACAGATCAGGAGATCTGAATTCTGATTCTAACCATAAGCCTGGGTGGTCTTTGGGAAGTCAGTGGTATTGGAGAACTCAGGTTTATATTCTTGAAAATGATGGAGCTATACAAAAGAAAAATGTCTCTAAGTTGCCCTGCTCCCATGTATATTTCCTCAAATATACATGTTTGCATCATATTTACTTGCGAAGTGTATTTAAAATGAAGTTTGTCAGAAGCTGACTCTCTAGGGATGGGCCAGGAATTTTCAGCACCCCCAGGTAGTTCCTATACATACTAAAATTTGAGAACTACTGGACTAGATGCTTGCTTAAGGCTCTTTCAACTCTGAAATTTGATAGATTTTAATTCTACAAGGCAGATTTTGCTCATGCAGAAGAAAGAAATGAAGAAAATAATAGACTTTTTGCTTGTGCTGACATATTTTTCATTTGGTATCTCCATCTCCAAAGCCAAGCAGATCAGGAATAGTATTGTTTAATCCTCCCACTGTTTGGGGAGAGACATGAGGAAATTCTAAGCCAGATGGTACCTAGGAAGATTTACATTACTACTTTCTTTCTTTTGCATTTGCATATTATATAAAACTGCCCATGCCGCCATCTGAGCCATGATCATTAATTTAATGTTATTATCTAATGGCTCATGACATTAAATTATAACTTTAGCCTAACATGACCAAATTACAGTATTAGAAAGTTTCTTTTAGATCAGTTCCTGTAACTTTTCATTACATTTCGGCCTTGATTTAGAGAATCTTCTCACTTTCATAAAAATGCATTTTGTTATATAGGGCCTAGGTTATATACAATTTCTCAAAAGCAGAGTTAGTCAAGAAAGGGGAGAATGTTTGTTTTGATTTGGAGTATGTGTATATGCACTCATAGTACTGAAATGGCTTCTGTCTGGGGCCATATATAAGATAAAAAGTGAAGAAGACTGGTAAGTTCACCCATACTTGATTGAAAGTGAATGGATTGTCTAAGTATTCTTTAAAAGGTATAACCCATTTAGTAATGTTTTTTATATATACTTTTTAGTTGTGGATGAACTTTTATTTTTATTTATTTATTTTTATGTGGTGCTGAGAATCAAACCCAGTGCCTCACACATGCTAGGCAAGTGCTCTACCACTGAGCCACAACCCCAGCCCTAGCTATGTTTTGTTGATCATTGAAGTCCTATCCAAATTTGTGACTTGAATAAATGATTTTGCATCTATAATTTTGTGTATATTATTCTTTTACATATTTATATTTTTATATTGACTCAGGTAATAAAATATGTCATCCTTGGTCAATTCAAGCAAAGCAGATTTATTCTGAAGCAGGTTTTCATTGATACCATTTTACTTTTGAGACTTTTCCTCAAATATACATGTTTGCACATAAAATATTTTGTTTATAATGAGATTAAAATAGAAAATAGTTTACAGACAGAGAGGTAGAGAGGAAGGGAGAGGAGGTTGAGGCAGGGGAATTGCAAGTTCAAAGCTAGCCTCAGCAACTAAGTGAGGCCCTATCTCAAAATACAAAAGAAAAAGGGTTAGGGATGTAGCTCAGTGGTAAAGCACTCCTGGGTTCAATCCCCAGTACCAATGAGAGAGAGAAAAAGACACTACACTGATCTAGTAAAATAGAAGATAAAGAAATGTGGTAGAGAGTGATCTGTGTGGACAGTGGTTGAGTTCTTGCCTAGTATGCACAAGACCCTGGATTTGTTCCATAGCACCAAAGGAAAAAAATGTAGTAGAAAATCCTTCCACTGCTTCATCAAATGCAACACCAAAGGTCTGACACAAGTCATGGCAGCATTTCAGCTCACTGAAATTCACACAATTGACCTACCATGTGAGAATCTCAAAATGAGTTTAGGTGAGAGTATAGAAGTTGAAATCCAATAATATATGCAACAGTGATCCTGCAAAGATTGCACATTGAAAGCAAATTAGTCCTCTAATAGAGAAAGCAATTTGAAATTCATTCTCTGAGCAGGTTTTCAAGCACATTCCTTTTTTACTTTTCTTTTTACAAAAAGGGAATGCCACCAGAAAAACAAGAATTCAGAATATGAGGGAAAAAACTAAGGTAGAATTCTGAGACATTGTGAGTGCATGTACGTGTACTTGCTCTCCCCCTCCACACACACAAACACAATGAGATAGTAGTTTGCTTACATGGTGTATCTGATTGAGAAGCCCCATTGCTGTAGGTTGTTGAAGTGACTCATTCTCATAATGTGACTTATTTTCTCTTATATGGTATTGGAAAAGAAAAGAAATTTACCAAAATTTTTTAAGGTCAGTGTTATATTCTGATTCTTATACAACATATACTCTTCAAATAAGAAACTTCAGAGTTGGGTAAGACAAGACTGCTGACTCAAATGGCATGCTCCACTCCCTCTACTAGAAATTGCTTCTGTCTGTCTATATGCACATACTTTGCTGAAGGATTGCCTCCAGTAAAATATGTCTTTTAATTCTTTATCTAAGACTCTGGAAAAAAGAGAGGAAATAGGATTATTTATTTCTAAAATTGAGTAAGAGGCTAACCACTGACAATAATAATAATATAAAGCAATCATCCAGCACAGGTAAACATTGTGGTAAAAATTATACCCTGGAGAACTCAGGGATATAAACAAGTACACATACATCATTGTCATGTTCTATAGTATATTATCTGCTTTAGAGAAACTCACATCCTTGTAGTAGATATAATGATTAGACCATTTCTTCCCCTCTTTCTGCAGTCACAACTTTAACTTTGCTTCCTTACTGCTGACCTATTTTTCCCAACCCCTGGCCTTAGGGCTTGACCGTATGTTTTTCTTCAGCAAATGGCAAGTGAGTGGGCAATAGCGACCATGGACTAATTTTAAGCTTATGACTTAAAAGAAAAGCATGTTTTTTTTTCTTTGAAAGACATTTATTTAGGCTGGGGTTTTGGCTCAATGGAGGAGCACTTGTCTCACATGTGTGAGGCACTAGGTTCGATCCTCGGCACCACATAAAATAAATAAAAATATAAAAACATTTATTTACATTTTAAAAGGATATTTACATACAAAACATGGCAGACTACTTCATAGACCACTTTACACAATAAAGTAGGCATTACAAAAATATTGTTTGCAATCATAAATACCCAAGTGTATTAATGTCAGTCACATGGGTTTAAAGTTATGAGTGAACAAATCATGTTCATATAGAAATAGGTCAACAAGCAAATGTATAAATGCATATCACTGTAGTAGGTAATTGTGTGCACCCAACTTTTTAGCTTTGTAACTGAGGTCATCTGAAATACCATGGTGGGACAATTGAAGTCTTTTTTTTTAAATACACACTTTTTTATTTTTAAAGTATTTTATTAGAGCTTTGTGATTATGCATGTTAGGTGGGTCATACCAATAAACTCAAGCATGCATGGAAATTGATTTCAGTTCATGATCCCCCTTTCCCTCCCATCCTTCTCCCCTTCTCCTTCTTCTACTCTACTCTACTTCCTTTCACTTGTCTATTAATCTGTATTTGATTGGTTCTTTATGTAATATTATCTTTCTCTCCCCCCTTTTCTTTATTTTACTCTAGCTTCTACATATGGAAGAAAACATTCAACCTTTGAATTTCTCAGTTTGGCTGATCTCACTTAGCATGATGTTCTCTAATTTCATCCATTTACTATAAAATGCTATAATTTCATTCTTAATGGCTGAGTAGAACTCCATTGTGTGTGTGTATGTCACAATTTCTTAATCCATTCATCTATTGAAAGGCATGTGGGTTGATTCCGTAATTTAGCTATTGTGAATTGGGCTACTGTAAACATTGATGTGGCTATATAGCTATAATATGCCAATTTTAGATCTTTTGGGAAAATACCCAAGAATATGATAGCTGAGTCATATGGTGGTTCCAACCCTAGTTTTTTGAGGAATCTCCATATTGCTTTCTAGAGTGGTTGTACTAGTCTGCAGTCTGACCAACAATGTACAAGTGCACATTTTCCCTTACAACTTCACCAGCATTTATTGTTCTTCATATTCTTGATCATTGCTATTCTGACTAGAGATGGAATCTTAGTGTAGTTTTGATTGCATTTCCCTGATTGCCAAAGATGTTGAACATTTCTTCATGTATTCATTGTATTTTTGTGTTTTTTCTATTGAAGTTTCTGTTTAGTTCTTTTGCCCATTTATTAATTGGGTTATTATTCTTTAATGCTAATTTTTTGAGTTATTCATATATTCTGGATATTAATACCCTATCAGAGAAGTAGCTGGCCAAGATTTTCTACCGTTCTGTAGGCTCTCTCTTCATGCTCTTAATTGTTTCCTTACTGTGCAGAAACATTTGTTTAAAGGCATCCCATTTATTGATTGTTGACTTTATTTCTTGTGCTTTGGGGATCTAGTTTAGGAAGTCTGTGCCAGCACCTGTATGATGCAGTGTTGACTGTTTTCTTCTGGCAGTGTAAGGTTTCTGGTCTAATGCATAAGTCTCTTTGATCAATTTCAATTTGAGTTTTGTGCAAGGTGAAAGATTTGTATATAATTTAATTTTCTACATATAGCTACCCAATTTTTCTGAGCATCATTGTTTAAAAGGCTGTCTTTTCTCCAAGATATATTTTTGTCACATTTGTCAAATATCAGATGGCAATAGGTTTGTGAATTTGTCTTTGTATCTTCTATTTTATTCCATTGATCTTCATGCCTATTTTGGTGCCAATAATATAACAACATGTTCTTATTTGGACTTTTCCTGTATATATGAGAAGAACATGCCTGTCCAGGCTGCTAGACTCAGGAAGAAGATAAGAGCCATATACAGCAGTCATGCACAATCAGAAGAAACAGTTGTTGTTTGAGGCCATTAAACTTTATTCTACATTATTGTGACAACAGCTAATTGAGACAATATAAACTTTTGTATTCCCTAAATACTTTTGTACTCCCTAAATAGAAAATTAATATCAGCCATCTTTATGGTAAAAATGTGAAGCCTGTATTTTGTTTTTAATGTTTCACTGTCAAATATAAATTTTCAAGGAAACAGATGTTCCTTTGGTGATGCCACTATATTGTACTTATACATCATGAATACACTGTTTATTTCTGTTCATTTATTTGTAAGTAGCACTTTTTACCATCAATCTTTATGAGTTACTAACACATTTCTGTATGAAGTTTTGGAAAAATGTATCAGCTACCTACTTCTTATATCATTTCATGATAACGTTTCATTTTAATACATCATGCATTGCAAGTAGAAACTGACTTTTGATTTTGTGAGAGACATAAAGATTTTGAACATTGACACCTGCTTTAAACTTCATGATGTTATAGAATTGTGATAATTGCCCTTATAGTCTGTCTATATATGAAATTCCTTTCCATTTTGTCATGTAATATTAGAAATATGTGCACAATTGGCATGAACTTGTTATAAACATTTTGTTGGTGAAATCATTAAAATTAAAACCACAGATCTAGTTAACTAAATATACAAAAAGCAATAGTACTCAAAACAACATTATTAAGATTTTTTAAAATAATACTTTTTACATGGCTTTTGCATAATTCAGAATTTCTTTGTGTTTAGTTCCTGAATCTAACCCATACTATCTATGTAAAAATAGATGTAGGCTGAAGACAATCAGGCAGTATACTTGCTTTGACAACAATCTTTATATATTCAGAGTTCATTTAATATTAAACTTCTCCATTTTTGAAACTGATATTTCTTTACCTATCTGAAATTCAGGAAAGAACACAAGACACTAGCTTTAACTGACTATGCCACTGTGGCCAAATTAAATTTGGGCTTTTCAAAAGACATTCCTAATTAATTCAAAGAGACATTTGAAATGATTACTGTGAATATATCTTTTCCCCAATATTTTTTATGGTACAGTATCGTTGAACATAATGGTGGGATTTTTTTGTCATATATTTGTACATGCACACAGTATAACAAATATAATTTGGCCAAAATTCCTCAGTGTTTCCCCTTTCTCTCCCTTTCTCCCTTCCCCTGGTCTCTTTCTCCTCCCTTTATCTCTCTCCTAGTTCCTTTCCTCTACTCTCCTTATCTCTCTTTGATTTTCATGAGATCCTCCCCACCTTTCTTTTCCTTTTTTCTCTTTAGCTTCCACATATGAGAGAAAACATGACCCTTGACCTTGTAAGTTTGGCTTATTTCACTTAACATAATGGTCTCCAGGTCCATCCATTTTCCTGCAAATGACATAATTTCATTCTTCTTTATGGCTGAATAAAACTTCATTGTATACATATAGCAATATATGTGTACCCATGTTTACAGCAGTGCAATTCACAATAGACAAACAGTATATACTTTACATGAATTAATGGCATAAACTGTTGCAAGATGAGTTATGCAGAGTTGTGATTTTTATTAATCCCAGGAGAAGATACACTGTATTCTAAAATGTCCACCAGTTTGATTGCTCAAAACCACAGGAGATTGGTCCTCTGCAAGGACAAATTTCTTTATTCCTGAAGAAGTTTCTTTCCAGTATCTAAAGCAGTTGCAGCCTTACTTCTATATTGTTCTAGTCATGGTTATTACTATATGATTCAATACCTATACTGTGACCTAAAGAGTAAATGGACTGTATGTTCTGGATAAAGCACTTGAGGAACAAAAGGAAGTTTGATGTGAACCTTCATATTTAACATTATTGTTTGAATTCTCTGGATTAGCTGAGTAATGCCTTAGAGAAGGAAGGTCGGATGATATGTCGTGGGTGTTATTCCTGTAGAAGAGGAGTCAAGAGTGGGAAGAAAATGAAATCTGTCAATACTGTGAATATATAAATAATAAAAGTGGCAGTAGGACTGATTAATTCTGAATCATTTTTATAAAATAACTGGAGCCGTGAAAATGCTCAGTCTGCACAGCTGATTGGGAAATGTATGCAATCTGTTGATTCACAATTTATTTATGAATGCTCTCTTCCAGAGATTTATGTACCAGAGTTCTTAAAAATATTTTTACCCACATGAAAAAAGAAAATTACAGACCTAAGAGATTCCCATTTAAAATAGAAGTGTTTTCCCACCTTAAGAACAACTTTCAAACAGATGACAGATACAAATGAGTCAAAGGCAATTTTGTTTTATAGAATAGTTCCAATCAATATATACCTATTGCCTGGGAAAATAAAAAGATAAATCCTTTGATTCTTAACAGAAAATTTAGTGAATATAAATGAAAGCTACAAGTTTTAGTTTGGTGATCCTACAAAGAGGAATAGATTCACCACTGGTCTTTTAATCTCAAGTAGGACATCTTACCTGTGTTGTGAGTTATATATGAAATATAATAACAAGATAAGTCCTTTTTCTTAACTCTAATCAATAATAATTGTGCTTTGTATATTATTTATGTTTCTTTCTGATTTGTACACAAAAATATGACAGAACCCCAATAGGTTAGTTTACGAAACCTATATCATTTACAAAATCAGGTTCATTTGAATGTTCATTTCAATATTTCCTTATGTTACTTAAACCAAGCAACATCCTTTGCATTTTGTTTTGTTAGTGCAAATTTTGTTGTCTGAAGTTTCTTCTTCAAAAAACTAAATAAATAACATTCAACTAGTGGAATTTCTAATCTCTTTTCAGTATTTGTTTCTCAACTATGGTGATTTTAGCTCAGAATAACTTAAAGTACAAATTTATTGAAAAGATCTAGCTCTGTATTTTAAATTTGTTCTCTAAACAATATTAGAGTACCCAAGTTACCTAGGCCAGGTATTACCACATTCATTGTTTACTTTAAGATCCCAAGTGATACATTCAATTCACATGTATTTAAAATTGATTTATTTCAAAGAAAACAATTTACTGTATTTAAATACTTAATGATAAACCTTAGCAAAAAAGTCTGTTTTTTAATCTTACAAAATATCACCTAACCATGCCCTAAAATTTAAAATCAATTTTTCTGTACCAGTAAGTTAATATTTTTAAAATTGAATTTATTGTATGTCCTCTTTTATCCAGAAAAAAAGATTTCTTTGAAACAATCAAATACTTTTCAAACAAAAAAAAATATTAGTTAGGTATCTTTCTCCTAGTATTTATTTTAGGAATCTAGCAATACATTTTCTTAAGTTTACTGGCACATTTCTTGGTGTTCTTTGAATTCAGTCAGTGTCCTCAAATTCAGAGGATAATTTAATCTTGTTAAAATCTCAAAATAATGGGAATGATGGAATACATAACAACCTCACAGTTTCTTATAAGAACTCTGGTTTACTGAAGGACACAGGTTAATAGAACATGGTCAGAAAATCAGAATCTAGTCAGCCAACCCTCCTCCACAGCTATAAGCTACTAGATGGGTTTGAAGTTGTACGGAGTTACACAAAGGTGCCTAGTGCCCTTGACTGAGAGGGGCAATCTAACCATTTCCTTATTTTTGTCTGCCCAGATTTGTACTTTTCCTTATTTCTCAATAAAATTTCTTGAATACAGTCCAACCAAAGTATTCATTAGTCATTATCGTTTAACTAACCTTAACATCAATATATGCTCAATTAATTTAAGCAGTTAAAATGGCAATTTTAGTCTTCTGACATAAATGATTTCCTTAAAAGCAACCTGCTGGAAATACCCTAAAATGCAACTTTTATTAATGACTATGCATTAGTACCACCTATAGCTTCCAGAATTTGACAGGAACCAGATTTGATGATGCCCAGGGGGCCTCGATCTTTCAACTCATTTTTCCCCTGTATGGTCTTTTTAATTGCAATATTTATAATTATTTAAAGCTACGACTGATGAATTAGTCAAGTGTTTAAACTTTGAAGAGAAAAATCAACCCATCACAACCTTCTTTTTAACCTTTAATACCTAAAATTTATATACCTGTTTGGTACATACGGGAAAAATGAGCACCAATTTGGTCCTAAGTCTGCACAGAATGTGTATCTTCCATCCTATTGAGATGACTCCTTAGATAGGGGAAGAATTCATGTACTTCAGATTTGCTCATAATATGACAATGGCTGCTAATCTTATGGTTGTCTCGAACTTTAGATGTGTTCTTCTCCTGAAGCTTGGAACTTCAGTATCTATGGATCATAGACTCACAGAGCTGAAAATGAAATCTTGGAAATCATTGAAACCCCTTATCAGATGAGGAAAAACTAAGTTCATGGAAGTAGCCACTTTAAAACACATCAATCTAATCTCCCCTGATGTAAAACAGAGTTACTGTTTTTTAATAATTTTGATGTTAAGAAATTATATCATAGCTTCTTTACTTTGCTTCCTATACTCTTCCCAGATCACTTGCTAGGAGAGCTGTCATTCAAATTCAGAGACTACATAAGAAGCAGAGGAAGCATTTGAAGAGGCCCATGCAATTTAAACTCTGCCAGCAAAACCTTATCTCCTAATTTCTCAAATTAGCTGTTGGTTGCTGGAAGTGAAGCATAGCTTCAACATTTTAGCAGTAAGCATGGGTAAGGAGGAATCTATAGACATGACTAAAAACAAGAGAGGGCCAGTTTTACCACTGTCTAGAAACATAAGTAATAGAAATGCCAAAAGGTACCTTATCACTCACTTGTCCTTTTCTATACAAGAAAACTCATTCTGTTTCTGTACAAGAAGATTTGTTTGAGAATCCAATTTTGTTTTAAACTTGAGCTTAGTGTTTTGGAACTATTCCAAAGACCATAGAATTCATAGTCATTAGCATATCACAGCAGGCTCCTTTCAAATATTGCAGGTTTCAAGTTTGTTTGAAAACCTGGAAATATGACTTAGTAAATTAAACTTGACCAGTACTTTGCTTTCTTTTAAAATTCTGACTCTTGCCCCTAGCCAATTATCATAACCTGATATTGGCATGAATATATAGTTTGTAATGAGAATTTGACAAATTTCAAATTCAGTCTTTTCTTCTTTTACTTGATAGTTATAAATTCAGAACTTTTCTAGATTATATTTTTAATGTTCACATTTGAGCTCATATTGTGTATAAGTCCATTTTTCTGCATAATAAACAATGAGAAAGTTTAATTTCAGTGGCTATTTACAATAAATATTTATTTATTCATGGGTCTGCACTTTGGTATGATGTGCCAATCTTGGCTGACCTATCTCCAGCTTGCAGGTCCAGTTTGGGTCTAAACCACTTATTTTATTCTGAGATGCAAAATAAAGGGGCATTAGCTACTCAGGGTATGATCTTCTCCTGGCAATGATAAAGTGCACTTCAAGTCTCTGCTCTTGTCACATTTGTGTATATCCCACTGGATAAAGTATGTCTTTTGGCCAAGTCCAAAGCCCAGGGGTAGAGAAATACTCTCCAACTGGAGGAGACCAAGGTAGAAGTGTGAATGCATAATGTTATTAAGAAGGTGAAATAATTGAGGACAATAATTCAATCTACTATGCAGTCTATTGGAAGTAGGTTGAACAAATTATTTAAAATAGAAGACTGACATAGTTATAGACATTATAGTCCCTGGAAAGGAAAACAGGATCCCTCTATGCTTTTATTACCTACCCTAATCTTTCAAATTATACTGAAATCTAGAAACATCCATCAGCTAGAAATAATGGCTTCTCCTCTGGGATTCAGAATGTGAAATATGCAGCATCTTATTTTAGTAGTAGCCAAAATAACCCTTTTCTTCAATTTAGGAATGCAAATGTTCATGTGTTAATTTTCAGTTAAGAATTCTATACTTATTATCTGCTTGACAGCCTTCCATATGACAGTCATTCCATGTGACTATTAATATTGGCTTTTGACCTATATTTGAAAGGTACACCCCAATTTTAAGTATCATTATAGCTTTTTACAACCTGTTCATGTCTGGTTAAGAAAATTAAAAAAAAATACAACTCTTCTTTCTGACTGACACAAGCATGTTAATACAAAAGATTTCCTTTGGATGGCAGAAATATTAGAAGCTTTAAAAGACAACTGGGGGAAAGGAGCCAGTGAATTGACTTCAAGCAAAACAAAAGCAAATAAACAAAACACTTGCCAGAATTTTCAAGAAAGGAGATATCTAGAAATGATAAAGATTGTGGAAGTCCATTGCCTTATGGGTTATGGATATGAAGATCAAGGAGCAAAGTCTTCCTTTGTGAAATACTATTAACTGTTTGGCATGGCATTGTTGTAAAAAGAAGGCACCAGAAGTGAAACAAGCAGTACTAAAGTTAAAAAGCTTATGTGTAAACATCATCTAAGGCAACACAAGCCATTCCTATAAAAATAGTATAGTACCTTTCTTTATATATGGGCCTGGAGTATATTAAAGTAAGTCCATTTGTGTGTCCACCGACAGCTAATTTGAAGATTTTTATAGGAAAAACATCCTCTAAAGTATCATACCATGCTGCTTTAATGCTTTTTTCTTTTTATAAGGCGTTACCAGTCCTAGTCATAAGAAAGATATAATATTTTTGTATATATGAGGTGGTTAATTGCTTCTTTGAATATGTTTGTGGTATAGGTGTCACTTCTAAAATATTATCTTAATATTCTGCAATGTTTGGGTAGACTTAATATTACCTTGTTTCCCTTTTTTTTGCCCATGAAGTATAGTTTTGTGTTGCACACTCTGTGTCTCGGTATTGTTGTTGTTCATACAAGCATAAATTCTTACAGGGAATTGCTCTCAAGCTCCCCTAAAGTTTAAGAGAGAGAGATTTGTAACTGCAGCTCAGTCCCAATCAGAGTTAGTAGAAGTAGAACTAACTTTATACTTGTAACTCAAAAAAGTTTGTACTTCCTGTTCCTTTACAGAGCTGGAATTTTAATTGATTCTAAACCAGGAATACTTACAGGTGACCAGTGATTTTGAACAGGCAGTTTTATAAGGGAATAGGTTTTTTAAAAATATTTTTTAGTTGTAGAAGGACACGATATCTTTATTTTATTTTTTTTAATGTGCTGCTAAGGATCAAACCCAGTGTTTCCCACATGCAAGACAAGTGCTCAACCACTGGGCTACAACCCCAGCCCCTTATAAGGGAATATTGCGACTATGATCAGGTATATAAACATTGACTAAATCTGCTAATCCAATGTGATGACTTATGCACCAATGTAATATATTATTAATACATTGAAAACTTATTTACAACATATATAATGCACAAATTATATAATACAGCCTTATCAATCTTGTTTTGGGGTTCAATCACATCAAATGATTTTGTGTGGGGACACCTATTTATGCTTAGTCTGAAATTTTCATAGTTCATACTGAATACTAACAACTTCTGTGTAACACCTACAACTTACTGACCATTTTTACATCTATTAACACAATATTATAACTCTGTGAAGTGTAGAATCCTTGTCCTGTTCCAACGTTTTATTTGTTGTCTCTCTGTGTTGGTATCTCAGTCAGGGTCCCAATAGGAAGTAGATCGTACATTTAAATTAGGGTAATTTGAGGGGTGTTTATTTACAAGGTACCAGATATTCAAGACTGGGCAGGGTTTGGGAAAATCACAGAGGCTAGCATAAGACCCTAGGGCTAATAGCAGCAGAGCTGTCACTTCTCCCACACATGAGATGATAAGAGAAAAAAAGATTCCTCAGAACCCAGAGAAAAAGAGATCATGCGCGTCTTTCTTCCTTGGCAGAAGCAGTGATCTTCTGTCAAGGAACAAAATTTGCCTTGAAATGATACTCAGGGAAGGGGAACAAGGGAATTCAATACCTTAACCTGAGTCTCTGGCTTCCATCCAGTTGTTTACCAGTTCCCTCCTTAGTCAAACCCAAACAGAAAATCATTGTGCACAGGAGTTCACTGATAATCCTCCAAGTCATCGAAGAAAGTGGAAAAGGAGAGGAAGTGCATCTACAGAGACAAAAAGACTGTAACTGGCATTGCTGGTTTTGTTGTATATTTCTGCACAATACAAGAACTCTAAGAAATATACTAAGAGGTTTATTTTTATTAACAATTTCAGTGACCCCATAATAATGCTCTTTCTTAAATTATTTAGTTTCCTTGAATTGGTTCAGAAATGTAACTCCGCATTTATAACTTCTATTCTTAGATTGATATTCATTTACCCATCAATGGAGTACTTATGCTTTGCTGGTTAATTGCTATGCAAAGTAGTTCATAAGGTATAGAAATAAACCTGATCTCAAGGACCTATATTCTAGTGCAAAAAATAACCATATTTGATTGTGAGATTTTAACATAATCTCATGTGGTTACGTGTGATATACTAATGAGTTGGTCAGATTATTCAGCAATTATTATGAACCCATAGTATTTTCAGTATGGCTGCTTGAGTGAGCCTGCAATTTTGAAAGTATCTTCACCATTTTTGTGTCAAAATAGTGTATACTTAATAAAATTTATTAAATAAAACAAAATAAGTAGATTTTATTAAAACTACAGTTTTCTAAATTGTCTTTCTAATCATAGCTTCCCTATCAGTAGGGAAGAAATAAGTTTCTCCTTGAAATTTAAATGTATTCTGCATAAATAATTCCCTTTATTTCCTTCTTCAGCAGTATTCAGACTTTCAAAAATATTTATTGAGTATCTGATACATACTTAACACTGTGCCAGGTGCTATGAAGGGTTCCAAGGAAATACAATGAACTTCTAATGCTTTGAAGTTCCAATTAGATAGCCCCAGTTAAACCAATTTGGGAGGGAACATTATGCCTTTGAGACTCTAAGTTTCTCTTGATTAGAAAGTATTAAACATTTTCAGTAACTAAACAGATTAAGAGGAATTCAAGTATGCCTCTCACTAGTAAATTTGGATTAGTCTGGCAAATTTAAGACCTTAAATGGAACTTTTTAATAATTAAAAGAAGAGAGAAAATGATAATTACCACATTTCTAGAATCTATGTTTACCACTCAAACTTCTTAATCATTTCCTAAGTATATCTAGTGATCAGGATTTTATAACTCAAGAAAATCCTTCTATACGTCCTGTAAATCTCTTTCTTTAAAAAGCTCTTCAATTTTGTTTTTTGTTAAAAGTTAAAAGCCTCCATGAAAATGAGACAAAAGTCAGTGAAAACTGTAGCAATAAAAATCAGATGTGATTTTCTCTCAAATAACATCTGCTTTTTACGATCCTTTCATGGTAAACTTTGTAAGAACTTATTATAAAAAGCTTTATTGACAGTTAAAAGGATTTATTTTTCCCCTAATGGTAAGAGTTTTTTTCTTTTCTAAGATTTAACTAGTTGCAGATACGTCTTAGCTACATTCTCGCCATGTAAAGTATAATTTCTGATCACCTGCATATAATTTTTAGCTCCTAAAAAGCAATTTGCTTGATATCAATACTATGTAATGGTATTGGTACAAAGGCATTGCCTTATTCTTCTTTATTATTTTTCGTTTTTGTCCGTAGTTGTTAAATAAGATCATTAAAAGTTTTTGCTAGTCTCGTTTCCTGTTCAACTAGGTGGGTTTGGAATCTCAGTTCAGTAAAGTATTGTGCTCTTTGAAGCAAGCAATTGAAATCCAAATATTGAGTAGTTTTATGGGAGTTTAACATTAAAAGAAACAAATACACATTTGAGTAGCTTGCCATCTCAAATTTCATTTTAATAATTTATTTCATGTAACAACTTATGTGTTATAATGGTCAGTATGTAAATGTTGACTCATCTCTTCTCGGACAATTCTACTTCCACTTCACACTTTAATTACAGTCCCTCTTAGTTAAAGGAAGGAGTTATAACAAAAAAAAATCTTCAAAGTGATGAGGAAAAAAAACAAAACACAACCATCATGTCTTAGACCACTCCAAAACCTTTCTGATACGTTATGTGATATTAACAGATCCTCTTTCATGATACGACCAGCTACCACAAATAAAATGATCCTATGAAGGTTTATAGTGGTATTCACCTTTACACATTCTATTATTCCCTCAAGGCCCACCTCAAATTTCTATTCCATATTAATTTCAGCCAACATTGATTTCTCTTTCTCTCTTTTTAATTTCGTTTTGCACAGTTGAATTAGGAAACCAAGAATTGGAAAACCAGAAGTGTGTATGAACTAAGAAGCAACAAGGCAAGAGTTTCATCAAAAGTCCAATCTAAAGTATACTACTATGGACTCCATACTGATTATAATTGAAGATTAAATCTTATCTTTCCAACCTATTAGAAACTCCTCCAGGGCAGACTGTTCTATTTTTCAAGTTGCCTAGCTGAGTGCACAGCACACATGCCAGTTGGCATTTGATTTTTTATAAGCAAACTAAACCTTAACACATACTATTATTAAAATTTCAAATTCTAAAGTTCAAAGTATCCATTTAGCAATCTCCACCCCTCAATGCCATCCTTGTTTTTTTCACAGCACCCCGAATATCTTTTCATAGCATTATTTTACAAAGTATAATTTTTATTTACGTATTTGTTTACTTGGTTATACTCTGTCATCTTCACTAGACTATAAGCTCCTCAAAGGCAGAACCATTATGTCCCCAGCACCTAGCACAATGCCTAACATATAGTGGGATCTCAGTATTTGTAGAATAAATGAATGAATGATCTACAGACAGTACTTGCTTATGAAATATATTTCCCAATAAGTTGTTCTACATCTCCAAAAAACAAAGTCCTTGAGGCAAAGAACTACAGATTATATGTCATCTGTATTCTTTTCACACTGTATCAATTGCCCTTAGCATGCAAATGAATTGCCTGGAAGCTTGTTATAACACAAATTACTTGGCCCCACACCTATAGATTCTGATTCTATAGATCCCAGATGATGTTAGTGCTGCCAGTGACATGCTTAAAGCAGTAAGCCTCTAGGGTGTTAAATGTATGACATGCACTGAATATGTGCTTGTTTTCAGGCTAAGTAATAAATGTTCTAACTCAGTCATAGAACTTTGAAACTGGCAAGGACTGGTGCTATCATCTAATCCATGGAGGGCTAATATTGATATTCTATATACTATTAGTACTCGATTGCATTGAACTTACCAGTGCCCTCAGAATTTTCAGCAGTGCTCCAGCACCATCACTCCAGGTAAAACTACTCTTTCCTTAATCTAGTCTCATCCCATTGACTAAAGATGAAAAAACTGAGGTTCAGAGACTTTAAGTCTCTTGACAAAGATTCCCTTTTCTAGGTCTTCTCAATTCTTGTTCAGCTTTCAGCATCTGCATAAAAATTTCTTAAGATATACTGAAGTAGCTTCTGTCGAATTTGAGTGTCCATAATATGCTAAACAGAAAATTTCATTCCAATATCATGAACTTTCCTCATGCCTTATTCATCATTCCTTGAAAATTTTCCCAAGTTTATGCTAGTAAAAGTTAAATAACTTCATAAGTGTCTTTATATAAATCTTAGTCTAGCTTACTAAAATGCATTACAAACTTTTTGTTGTTTCTTAGGTGATTTTAATTACGTATGTTTTCTTTAGTAGTGCATCTTTTCTACTTCATCAGTATTATATTATGTTAGCTGTAAGTACAAAATAATTGAAAACAAACTATGACAAATTTAACCCCACCCAAAAGAGGAAGAAAGCAAATACTTGTGTGATTTGAGCTTTTTTTCAGTCCTTGAAACTTTGAGAATATCTGTCTTTATTAACTTTTGCTTTTTGCTGATGGTTTCTCTCATTTTATTATGGCTCATAGCATTGTAAATTAATTTAACATGAAAGGATAAAAATGTTGCTTCTGAAATGTTTCTCATTAAATTATGGAAAAATATTACAATAAATAAAAGAAAGGAATGCCTCTGGTACCAGCTTCTGTTTGCTCAATTATTGCGGTACCAAAAGTGAATTATTACACAGTTAACTTAGAGGCACTATTATTGCCATTATATTATAAAATAGATGAGTTGCAATCTTTAAAAAAATAGGTACAGCATAGGTCCTTTGAAAGTGAAATACCTTTGTTTTTCTCTTATGCTTCATTGGAATGCATACTGACCCCAAGTCTGGTTTTTTGTTTGTTTGTTTATCATTCTTGCTAATGATGGGCCCAATGTTATATTAAGAACTAAGTAAATTTCAGCCAATTACTTTATTCAGGGGAATCATTAAATGGAAGTACCTCTGAAATTTTGGAAGGAATGTACTTCTAATTAGCTGAAAGCACTACTCAATATCCTCTCTATGGTTATAATCTCTCTAGTGTATTTTTAATTGAAGACAGCCTCTGCAAAAGAAGTGAGAAGTTGCCATTTAGTGGTACTTGTTAGAATGGACTCAAAGGTGGAAAAGACATTGATCTAATTCCCACCCTCTGTACCCCCTCATAAAGAATGGTACTTAATTGATCTAAAGTGTATGGGGAGAAAGGGTTATAATGTATTTACTGTGAGCCAAAACAGTTGTTCACAAATGGAAAATGGAAGCAATGTGAGTCCTCTCAATTAGATAGGATATTCTTCTGTATGAAATTAAGTGCAATAATGTTTACAAAATCCTATGGAACTGACTTATATGAGCTTATGTCTACATATTCTAAATATATTTTAATATATTTTTTAGTTGTTGATGGACCTTTATTTTATTCATTTATTTATATGCAGTGCTGGGAATCAAACCCAGTGCCTCACTTATTATGTGAGTTAAGCACTCTACCACTGAGCCACAACCCCAACCCCTAAATACACTTTTTTTTTAAATATTTATTTATTTTTTTAGTTGTAGGTGGACAGAATATCTTTGTTTTTATGTGGTGCTGAGGATCGAACCCAGTGCCTCACGCGTGCTAGGCAAGCACACTACCACTACGCCACAATCCCAGCCCCCCTAAATACACTTTTAATAATGAAAAATTATTTGAATAATTTTTCTCTCCCAGTATTTAAACCATTAAACAACACAATACCTATAAAGTGCAAAGCTTTATTGTATGCACTGGAAGGTATGGCAATCCCATCCAGGTTCTACTTTCTATGATGAGACACAAAAAATAATTAAAGTGCAATGGAGAAATGGTACATCCCACAAAAGGTTAACTAATTAGAATAATCTGAAAATTCTTGTTTTGGAAAATGTATTGGAAATCTAATGGAAGATCTTCAGATTAGATTAAGATGTACAGCAAATAAACTTTCAGTACTATCACATAGCTTCAATGATCAGCTTTCAAGGTTTTTACGATACTATATTATGTAATATATTAAGTGCCCAAACAGTATTTTTTGTAACTCAGAAAGAATTACAGACAGTTATGTCACCTCTAAATAATTTATATACAGATTACTTAAGCCTATATTATGGACATGCAGGAGCCTCATTTCTTCATCCAGAAGTCAGAAGGGCTGCCTCTAGATTGATTATGCTGAGCTTGTTAGAGAGGGTGTAACTCTGAGGTAGTTTATGTGTTGCAGTGGTTCTCAACATGAGGGGATAATTTTGCCCCACCCCTAGGGGATATAAAGGAACATCTGGAGGCATTTTAATTGTCATAGCTAAATCAGGAATACAACTGAAATCTAGTAGGTAGAGGTCAGGTATGCTACTAAATATTCTACAACACACAAGCTAGCACTCTACGACAAAGAATTATTCAGGTCAAAATGCCCATATTACTGAAGTTGAGATGTATGAAGTAGTAGATATACTAATGTAATCTTTACTTACCTTTCTTGAACTTTTACCTTTCGTAGAAATCTCAAAAAGTCCTAAGGGCTGGTAGCATAGCTTAGTGGCAGAGCACTTGTTTAGCATGCATGAAACCCTGGATTCAATGAGCACCACCAAAAAAAAGCAGGAAGAGAAAGCACTAGAAATTTTTTAAAAACATTTAGTCCTTTTTGCTTTGTATAAATGGTTTGAACTATTTAGTATGTTTAATTTATCATATTATAAAACATTTATAATATAGTTTAAATATTCAAACTTCAAAATATTTTGTATTACTATATTATTTAAGATTTTATAACATTCATTTAATATGCTTTATGATAATGTTCATTATATAGAGATGTTTCATTTTTTTCATTTCAGCTATGATTTTAACTAATTATATAAGAAAAAGTCTGACTTAATGTATTTTTTAATTATATGCTTGATTTAGGAACTAAATACACATGAAATGTGGACTTAAATTTAATTATTACATAAAGTGAAAGAAAACTTTTTATAATTAAATATTTATAATTGTTACTCTTTTCATTAAAAATTATATTTTTTTCTTTTCACTCTGTTAATAAGAGAGGCTTAAGCTGACTTTTTCAAGCACGACTTCACAAATTACATTTTGAACAAGAGTTGAACACAATTTCATACTGAGATTTTGATTTTATTGTTGATCTCTGCTGCTTGGGTATCAGAATTCCTAAAACCTGCTCAACTGAGTCTAATGTGCAGCAAACTTTGGGCGTCTTTGTTTTTGTGTACTGTCCCAGTTAGAAGATTCTATAGCTAGACAGCCTGAGTTCAGACCCAACCAACTCTTCAAATCCTCCAACTCTTTATAGGCTACCATTATAACCCTGGGCAAAATTATTTAACCTATGTGCCAAAATCTTTATGACAGCAATAAAATTTTCTATTTTTATCTTAAATTTGCATTTTACAAATCATCTTAAGGAAAATATGCAGAATTATGAACATTTATAATTTTCTCATTGACTTTATATGTTTCAGCATCAATATTACTCATATGTCCTGTCTTTATTCAATGATCCAAATATAAATTAGAAGAATAAAGACAATTTAAAATGATTATGATAGCCAAAACTCTTATTAAATGTTTATTTTTTCTCTTTAGATATATTTGAAAGTAGAATCTATTTTATATATTTATACGAACATGGAATATATCTTATTCTAATTAGGATCCAAGTCTTGTGGATGTACATGATGTTAAGATTCACTGTGGTATGTTCATATATGTACATAGGAATGTTATGTCAGATTCATTCCACTGTCTTTTCTATTCCTATCCAGTGTTGAGTGATTAAACCAACCGAGTAACTGAATCATATGTACACATCTTCAATCCTCCCATGTCAGTGTATTTGGAATTTTAATTTAAAGATATATATATAGATAGATATATATATAGATAGATATATACACATTTTAATAGAATAGATATATCTACCATTAATAATTGAACACCCAGAACATTTTTTGCAAGCCCCAGGGAAATTTCATGAAAATCAATTCAGAAAGACCATACTCATAAAGTCTTAGAAGTCAGATCACAGTGGACACAGTCAACAAATAGTGATGAGGAGGATTAAAATAATATCAGACGGGCACATACAAATTAGTCTAAATCATGGGTACAATTATATAATAATAGCCAAAAAAAATTTCAGGTAATCCTTTTTAAGCACTCAATCAAAATAGTTGCATTTAGGGGGCTAGGGTTGTAGCTCAGTGGTAGAGTGCTTGCCTAGCATGCATGAGGCACTGGGTTCGATTCTCAGCACTACATATAAGTAATACATGAATAAAATAAAGATCCATCAACAACTAAAAAAAAATTTTAAAAAAATAGTTGCATTTAGATGACAAATATTTAGTTTGGTGATTATAAGCTTTCTTATTATTCCATCACTTCTTTTTATGTGTGTGCTATTTTTCAAGGTTAATCTTTCTTTAGAAATTGTCTCTAATTAAAATTAACTTCAAAAAAAAAACAAAAAAAATTAACTTCATTATTAAATCACTGAGAAATGGCAGTCATAAAGTTCTGAGACTCACTGAGATACTTCTAAGTTCCATATAAACATGCTTAAACTAGACATACTGTCAAATTCACTGTCCCTAATACTTGTCAATACTAATACTGCCTCAGTGAGTAAACTGGAATATGCTTATGCCAGGCACTGGAGTAGTCATTGATAGTACAAAGATTAATAAGACTTGAGTTGGCTTTTCAGCCATGTTGCCAAGAGCTCACCTTCTAGTTTGGGAGAGGGAAGGGAAATTAAATGAGAAGTATACACAAAGCATGATGCTGTCATAGAATATGGAGTGCATAACTGCCCAATGGGATCAGGCTAGGTTTTTGGAGGAGGGGACATTTCAGTGAGGTTTGCAAGATTGTGCAGAAATTTTGTGGTTGAGATAAACTCCTGGGAAAGAATTACTTCAATAGAAATTGCCAGAAAACCAGAAATCATTGTTGGTTTATTCAGTCTACTGTGCTCTTATCTTCAGAAAAAATTTCAGAAATATAACTTTTAAAATTGAATCTATTCTACTGTCTCTTAAGATGAGTTAATCTAAGGAGTAAATTAAATATAATGAGAGAGAATCTCCCCAGGGGTAAAATGCTTTTGATTGTTTGCTTGTGTTTTATTATTTTCTGCCAAAAATATATTATGCATAAACTTGATGATTAAGAATTCAGATTATTGCATTTCTAAATTGGTAATGCCACTTATTGTATCATATATTAATCATAAAAATGCTTATCTTGCTGACTTTAACAAGCTTAAATAACCAAAATGAAAAAATAACATATCATATTACACTGTAGTAGATTTGTTGAACTAAACCAAAATCATGGTGCATGAAAAATAGGTCTCTAATTCCAAACACCCACACCACAGACTCTCTCTGTGATTTCGTCATTGCAAGTCAAAAAAAAAAATTGCCTGAAAAATAGTTAGTTTATAAAATAATAACTAAAATATCTATAAAGCCACTTCTGTTTGCTTTATTTTTCTATAGTAGTTCTGTCTAATAGAAATATAATGTGAGCCACATATGTAATATAAAATTTTCTAGTAAACACATTTTGAAAAGTCAAAATAAAGTAATGGAATTAATTTTTATAAGTTTGTATCACAATATACCCCCAAATTTTCATTTTAACATGTTATTGTTCTGAGAGTTCTTACTGACATTTTATTCTTCTTGCCACATTAAGTATTTAAAATGCAATATGTTCTCTCTATCTCTATCTCTGTCTCAGTACTGGCTGGGATTGAACCCAGGGGTGCTTAACCACTGAGCCACATCCACAGTCATTTTTTTTACTAAGTTGCTGAGACTGGCCTCAAACTTGCAATTTTTGTGCCTCTGTGCCCAAATCACTGGAATTACAGACATGCACCACCATGCCTAACTAGTATGTTTCCTCTTACAATGCAACTCAATTCAGACCAACCACATTTCAAGTGCTCAGTAGACATACTCAGAAAGTATAAACTCTGGAGATCCAAATTAATCCAAAAAAGAAAAGGACTTCATGTCTTTCATTAAGTCACTCTTCACTGCTAACCTTGGGAGCTTTTCCAAACATAGTCTACAGAGTTTAATCGTTCTATCTTAACATCTCTGAGGGCTTCAGTTTTAATGCCACAGTACTCTTAAAGAATATTAGATGTTCTTTTTTCAGAATACTCTAAAAGATCAATTAGAAGTTTATGATGCACATAACGCAAGATACAGGTCATCTTCCAAGCATGTTGTAAAAGCACAAAAACTATACTCATTTATCACTTCTGAGATCATATTACCTGAGTATACCTTTGTTTGGATACTGGTGATATTGTGAGAACTTTTTGAAAAAAAAAAAAAAAACATTCTTTAAGAACAAGATAGCAGATTAAAATTAATACTAGAAATTGAGATTTGTTTTTAATGGGAACCTGATTTAGATAACACATAGGGGTACATTGGGGAAACACTGCTCAGGAAATATATCCCACATTTTGCTAAGTAACTGAAAGTTACTTGATTCTTCACAACTTAACAAGAAAAAATTCCCTTGTGGATGAAGTTGTACTTGATTTTTCAAGTAAACCTGCCTCCTTGTGCAAAGCAACTTTGACTATTTGCATCTGAATAATCACGTAGAGCTTTTCAAAGAAAAAGAAAAATATTAGCATTTGGAGAAAGAGCTACAATGTTCTATCTTAACATCTGAAAAATGTGAAAAATTAAACAATCTGAAAAATGTGAAAAATTAAACAATCAGAAAACTGACCTCAAGATTTCTTGTAGGGGATGGCTATGTAGCTCAGTGGTAGAGTTCTTGTCCAGTATGTGCTAGTGCCTGGGTTCCGTCTTCATCATGGCAACAAAAAATTACTTACAAATTGTGAATCAGCCAAATGAACTCATTTGTTTATTTGCTAAGTGTATGTTAATTATCAGATGCCTCTTATTTATAAGTAGTCTTATTTTTCAACACAAGTTGGTTTACAATTCAGATGTTTTGGATTTGAAATAAATTTACCACAGTAATAAATATTATAACTAATTTTATACATGAATTTATTGTGTAACATAGTCTATATATTACCTGTCATCCCTAAATGTTCACTTCCTACTGGAAGAATGAAAATTAAATATTTTTACATGATACATGACTTTATATTTTAACAAATTTTAATAATAATGTACTGATTTAATGTGTTTTTGAAAATATAGCCCATACTATAAACAGTTGATTTTAAGATATTATTGCTTAGAAACAGACTAAGTAAAACAAAATGGGTCAATACAAGTTGACCTGGAGGAAAATATCAAGTAAATAAGAGGATAAATGAGGTAGTATTTCTGAAGGTGATTTGAGGAATTGATCGAAGTTTTTTCACTCATGGAGAACACCTTCAGAGTATCAACTAAGAATGCCAAGAAAGTATTTCTGTCCTGTGACACCTATCCCTGTCCTTCTAACTACCAGATCCTTCCTACCACCAGATCCTTCTTCCTCGAACCCCTGCTCCCTTTCCTTTGCTGATTTTGACAGGAACAACAACTCCAAAAAGGTGGGAGGTGGCAGAAATTGGTTGGGGTGAGAAGATCCTAGGACATACCAAATTTTTTATATTTTAAGAAGGGATTTGGTTTTTTGTCAGTCATTAAAGTTTTATTTTGAATAAAATAAGTGAACAATAAACTTAGATGCAAGCAATTTTTAAATAAGAATATAGATACCTACTAAATTTACTTTTATAATCACAATTTTTTCTTTGTGATGCTGGGAATGGAACCCAGAGTCTCATACATGATAAGCAAGTGCAATACCATTGAGCAGCATCCAAACTGGCAGTTTCAAAGACAAAGTTTAGTTCCCAAATTGTAACATTACTTA
Source organism: Geosciurus inauris (assembly GCA_004024805.1). Taxonomy (NCBI): domain Eukaryota; kingdom Metazoa; phylum Chordata; class Mammalia; order Rodentia; family Sciuridae; genus Geosciurus; species Geosciurus inauris. Next base: position 25,734 of record PVHX01020160.1, read on the forward strand.
GTATATTAAAAGGCAGCATTCATCTGAGTGTATGTTCATGATTGATTTATTTTCAATGTTTTCTGATAGTCTTGTTATATAGATGCATATAACTATATGCATATCTCAGTATAGCTCTGGGAAGTGACTTGATTTAAATATTTGTGATTCTAAGATCCAAAGTACATGGGTATTATATGACAAAGAACTTGTCTGGATTCTATTCAGAAGATTTTCCAAAACTATTCACTATCAAGAACATAGACAGGAATCATCGGGAAGATTTTTAGAGGGCAGAATTTTCATGTAAAGCATTTTGCTTGTGTTGAAAATAAGTTTTCTAAATGCAATGTGTTATTTTCTTGTTACAAGAAGACTTACATGTTGGTTAAATGCATATGGCAGTTGTGTCAGATATGAATTGCCTCTCAAACTAGTGCATTGAAACAAATCTGAGATTTAGCACATATATAGGTTTTAAATAACATACTCAGTTTTAAACACCATGCTATTCCAGGTTCTCTGCAGTCATTTTCAGTTATTTTTTACTTGATATTCCCTTGAGTGTTTATCTTATCTAGTTCATATCCGGAGAGTCCTTTAGCTCTTGCATTCAAACTTTGTTCATTAACAGAAAGATTCGTTTTATTTTTATCCCTGATTTAGTTGCATTCCAGATATAGGCTAAAATTCCAATATCTTAGGACATGCATCAGAACTACTTGAGAACTTGTTCAAACAGACTGAAGGGTCCAACCCCAGAGTTTCACATTCATTTTGGGCAAGGGTGAGGTCTGACAATTTGCATTGCTGGCAAGTTTCCAATTGATGATGATGATGCTAGCCTGGGGACCAACTCCAAGAACCATGAACTAAAAGCAAAACTTGGGGCAGAGATTTTCTTCATTGACTTTTGTCACTGAAGACATTTAGGTGGAGAGACATCACAAAATGTAATGAGTTAGATATGAATGGGGTCACGAATTTCTGTTATTATTGAATTCCCAAGGAATGTTGTTGCTGACTGAAGACTATGCTGGCTGAACTACTCATTAAAATGTCATTAATTCCAGGTACAGTGGTGCATACCTGTAATCACAACAACTGGGGCGGCTAAGACAGGAGGATTGCAAGTTCAAAGCCAGTCTCAGCAACTTAGCAAGGCCCAAGGCAACTTAAGGAGACCCTGTTTCAAAATAAAAAATGAAAGATCTATGGATGTAGCTCAGTGGTAAAGCACCCCTGGGTTCAATTCCCAGGACCAAAAAAAAAATGTCATTTAGAGGTAAAACCCAACTTAAGTCAGCAAAGTTCTCTATATAATAAAATCTAAAGTGTTATTTTGACTTAGTTTATCCCCAGACTTTTGATAAGCAAAATTATCGCCAGCAGAGCAGAGGTTTAACTTGTATTCATAGTAGGTGTAGGAGATACTTTAGAAGAAGTTGAGGTGGGAAGGTATGAGTAGGGAGGAAGGAATTTAAACAAATAAAATAAAACAAAACAGTAAGTTGTTTGTTGGGTGAAGAAAGAGAAAGAGAATAACTAGCCTGGTTCAGTCACATAGGTTCCCTCACAGAGACAAAGACACACAAATGCCTTACAAGGGGGCCATTTCCTCCAAAGGCACACAGGAGACTTTCAGGGTTTGTGGGTTCTTCATCAGGCAGAATTTAGGTCATTCTTCATTCATGATACTTCTTTGTGATGTATACATTCCCCCAGCCCTGTGCTTGGCTGACAAGGGTCCTGTCTTCTGGAGTTTACATTCTAGTTGGGAAAACAGTAAGTATATGATTTATGTTTATCTTTTTAAATCCCTCAGGCTGCTTTGTGGATATAAGACATGGAAGATATAAGAGTATAAGGTTGATCCCCTGTTCTGAATTTCATCTCCTCAGGGATTTGTTCTGTCAGAAATATCCTCCTTCCATCATTCTTTAGATGTGTGTGTGTGTATACATGTATGTGTAGGGGGGGGTTTACTGGGGATTGAACCTGGGCCTCCCACATGCTGTAAGTACTCTAACACTGAGCTACATCCCCAGCCCTTCTTCCATCATTCTTATGTTGCCTTCTACTAATCCTTTCCTGACAGGTTATCACTCTGCTACCCTTCATTTTAATCAACACATTGTTCAACCTAAATATTGCTCCTCTCCCATCGTCTTCTACATCACCTCTTTCTCTTCTTTCATGGTCCATCTTTGTAAAAAGAGAAGCACAGCTGGCCAACTTCTCTTCTTTTTTTAATTTTTTTTAGTTGTTGATGGACCTTTATTGTATTTATTTATATGTGGTTCTAAGAATTGAACCCAATACCTCATACATGCTGGGCAAGGGCTCTGCCATTGAGCCACAACCCCAGCCCCAACTCCCCTTGTATAACCATAACTTATTTTTCAGTCCATGTTATTTGGCTATTCTCCCACCATGCCAGGTAAATTCCTTTTCACTAAGAAAATCAATCTCTTATCCCTTCCATTGCCTGACTCAGCTTTTCTGTGTCATTCTCTTGTTCACTTTCCTAACCCCTCTTACCCATGTTTGTCATCTAACCTATCTCTGGACCCCATTTGAATCTGTTTCCCAGATGACTCCCCTTCTTCCTGTTCACTCCAGATCCCACTCTTAGCACCTCTTCACTTCCCAACCTACAGCTCTTCTGAGATTTCATCTTCACGTAAAGCTCCAATTACTACCTACAAGCAGATGACTCTCAAATCATTATCTGCCACCTGTTATCTCCCTCTTAACTATTTTATATTTACATCTTCAACTCCCCTATGAACATCTATATTTAGGCTGCAAGACTAATAAGCACAAATAGGATATGCTGGCTAGGGTCTTTTCTCATTGGTTGGGCATTTGCCATAGCAGTTGTTAAATATTTTGAGTCTTACCTCTGCCACAGGCATTTAAAAATCAACACATCCTGAATTAAAGTCCCCACTGATTCTGGACGTTTACCTCTGTTTCCTAGTTCAGAAAATGACAGCACCATTTACCCAATTATTCATTAACACAAACCTCTAATTCCGGTGTCTTTCATATACACATCTAGAACTAACAACAAATACTGATAATTCTCTCTCCTAAATCTCTCTCAAAGCACACTTTTTGGCTATAACTATGCATCATTTCAGACCCTTAATACCATGGAATTAAGCACACCTGAATCAAGTCTTGTAGCATTAGTAAATTTCTTAATCTGTACTAGTCTCACATTCCTCATAAAATTTTCTACTATTAGAGTGACTGAAAAACAATGAGATTACTACACACAGTTAAACAGAGTGCAATCTTTTGAGTAGTTACTGTGATCATTGTTGATGATGCTATTACTATTGGTCTCACCTAGAAAATAGGAATAATCTTGTAACTGGACTTCCTGCATCTGGTGTTAGTTCCTCAGCCAGAGTTATCTTCTAACATGATGGCCCACCCTGTCACATCCACACCCATCTTTGAAATTCTTCACCTTTAAAATAAACTCTCACCTCCTTGGAATAGCAGTCAGGCTCATTCATGATGTAATCTATCCATGGCCCCATGTCTTCCACTCCCCCTGAAGGAGATATGTATCACAAAATCCAAGGCCACCAGACCATTACCCACCTTATGTCTCCAGACTGCTATTAACTGAGAATACTTTCTACCTAACTTCACATAATCTCAAAACTCCAGAAAAGACCTCAGGTTCACAGAGCATCACAAATTTTGCAGTAAATTGTGCAATATAAGTATGATTACTAAAATTGTTTATCAGATATTTCAAAGGTAAAAAGTTAATAATCACATTTACCAAAAAAGAATTTGCTACAAAATGGTAGTGCTGTTACAAAGTAAGTAAAGATATAACATTTTACAATTCAGGATTAATTTTTTTCCATTTCAAAATAAAGATGTTTTAGAAATTTACAGCAAAAACCTATATGCCTATATTGTGCCACTCGAATTTTACTATACTTGCCTTATAACATATTTATCTCTCCATCCCTCTATATATGACTAATTTTTAATATTCTAATAATCTTATCCTCAAATAAGTTTTCTTTTAAAAATATGACATAGGATTTTTTACATAAGTGAAGCAAAATAAACTTATTCTTATTACAATATAAATTGTGATACTTTCTAATTCAGACATATAAAGTAGCCATTGAAATTATACCAGAGAATATAAAACTAGTTTTTAAATGATCATTAAAACTGATTAGATGTAGATAATAAGGAAGAATTGTTATAAATAAAGGTCTAGCTCTGCCTATGGGGAAAAAAATTCCTATATTTTCTATTCCAGTGGGATTTTTTTTGTAAGTAATGTCCCTTGCCTTTACAAAATTTAACTTTTACCTATACTTTGTTAATGCATTATGGGTGAAGCTACACTATGACATGTGCTAAATAGATCAGACAGATTTAAAATTGGTTTTTTTTTGGTCCCTTTTATATTAAGTTTCCATAATACTTTATTGATTAATTTATATACATTGTCATTTTAAGGAAAATTCTCAGAATGACAGGTGAGAATTAAAATAAAAATAAATGAAGGTTACAAGTACCACCTCCTTCCAGGCCAATCAACATATAGTCAGTGTGTTCTTTTAAATTATCAAGGCACAGTCTTCCACACAGTCACAGCATGACTTCTATGCTGCAATAATATTGCTAAAATAATGGAGAAAGCAACATTTTCTATATAAAATTATTTCTTTTCTAGAAGTTTTCATGCAGTTTAGTACACTGAAATGACCACATTATTCAGTTCCAGAATTAGTAGCACACCATTGTGAATGACTCAATTCACATTGAGATTACTCATTCAACAACATTCTTAAGGGTTTACGATGTGCAAAGCATTACATTAAATAGTGTATGGTAGAGGTTCTAAAATGTAGATGATCTGTGAAGAAGATTTCCTCAATCAGTAGAGAAATGAAAACGAAAAGGATAAAAGGAGAGAGAGGGAGAGGCAGAAATAAATCATGTAAATTTTCACTTGCCTTTCTTAAGAAAGTCTGTCCTTTATTCTGACATCATGTCCTTCTGATACTTTTTTTGTCATTGTTAAAATACCCCTTCCTTGTGGGGCATGATGGCACTTGCCTGTAATCCCAGCTGCTTGGGAGGCTGAGGCAGGAGGATCGCGAGTTCACAGCCAGCCTCAGCAACTTAGGGAGGCACTTAGCAACTTAGTGAGACCCTGTCTCTAAATAAAATACAAAATAGGGCTGGGCATGTCACTTAGTGGTTGAGTACCCCTGAGTTCAATCCTGGCACACACAAAAAAAAAACCTTCCTTTACAATATGATGAGAATAGAGGATGGTAGATTTTATTTTGGTTTAATAGTTTACCTGGCAAAATTACTGTTTGATGTCTACATCGGCTATCTATGTAGATATTTAAAATGGTCTATGTATTACCATAACAATGCTGTGCAACAAACCATCCCCAAACTCAGTAGCTTAAAAGAATAAGTATCCTTTAGTTCTCTAGTTTCTGGGTTGTTGATTTATGTGGTTAGTCCACCTGCCTGGTTAGGCTTGCTTGCAAATATGGAGCACAGTTGAGAGGTCATATATCTGGGGATCCTGCATCAACACCAATCTGCTGCTCTATCTTGCATATTCATCCATACAGGCTAGCCCAATCATGTCGTCTTGGAAGGCAGATATGAAGGAGTGAAATTGGAAACATGTAAGCAGATTTTAAGCCCTAGCTTCCATTGATCTTGCTTATATCCCATTGAATAAGGCAAGTATTATTTCCATATGTAGTAGGCAGAAAGAGGGCTCACCAAAGATGTTAATCCCCCAAACCTGTGAATATGTTATGCCCCATAGTATTCAGAAATTAAGATCACAGATGGAATTCAGTTTTCTAATCAGGTGACCTCCAGATGGAGAGATCATTCTGGATTATCAAAATGGGCCCAATATAATCACAGAGTCCGTATAAGTGAAAGATGGAGGCAAGAGAGTAAGAGTCAGATACAAAGAGACATGTGAAGATGCTATGCTACAAGGTTTTAAAGATAGAGAAAGGACCCATAAAGCAAACAACGTGGGTGGACTTTAGTAGCTAGAAAACCAAGGCAGCAGATTCTCCTGTAGCTTATACAGAAAGAACAGTCCTATGTACACTTTCATTTTAGTTAGTGAAACCCATTTTGGACTTCTGATTTCCAAAACATTGGATAATCACTTGTGTTGCAGTTTGTTTTGTTTTTGTGGTGCTAGGGATCAAACCTAGGGCCTTGTGCATGATAAGTAAGGGCTTTATCCCTGAGCTACACCCCCAGCCAATTTTGAATTGTTTTAAGCCATGTTATACATGCAATAGGAATCTTATAGTTCTTCTACTGTTCAGTCTTTTCAGTTATGCATCATTTGGGCACTGGGTAGAATGTTGAGGAGATAAAGGTGAGGAGAAAGACAAATGATTAATATGACTCTAACAGTCTTTGTAGTTGTGTTGAACAATTTGAAGCTTGCTAATGTTGATGTATCTTACTGTTGTTGAGTTGTTCTTTCCACTAGCTGAAGTATGCACCAGGACTCCTGGAGCTTCTAATTTAAGCTTAGATTTATCACACTCCTTCATGAAAACATCTTCTGATCCCCAACTCTCCCCTAGCCAAGATACATGTTCATTCCTTCCTGTAAAAGAGGTCAAACTTCTTTGCAGTACTCCTTTTTGACCTAATGATAAACAAATAAGGTGACTCATGACTGGGAAGTTTAAGCTGCCTGTAGTCCCTTCTTATCTGTTCCAGGACTGAGAGGATCACTATTTGAGATGCTCATAACTCAATCATAGCATGAACCTTGGCTTACCCATTGGAAAGCCCTGTTTTATAGCATTTATGAACTGTGAACTTGAAGACAATAATTTTTGTCCCGTTCACTGTTCTATTCATAACTTATAACATGATACATGGTAG
>PVHX01020161.1:0-32652 GCA_004024805.1 Geosciurus inauris
TTAACAGAAAAACAATTCCATTCACAGAACCACGAAGACAATATTTAGCATATAACCTAATTTGAAATGTGTTAAGACTTAGTACATGAAGAAAACTATTAAAACTTTTACTGGAAGACTTAACAGAAGGTCTCAGTAAATGTACAGTCTATGTTCTTAGGTGGGAAAGATGCCGATGCTCCCGAGTAATCTATAAACCCAAGACAATCATAATGTAAAATTTTATTTTTTCTTTTTCTTTTTCTTTTTTTTTTTTGTGGTACTGGTAATTGAACCCAGGGTCTTGACTGCATGCTAGGCAATCCATTGAGCTGAGCTACATCCCCAAAACCCAACACACCCCACCTTTTTTGTTGTTCTTTCTTTTTTCCCATGGGGACAAATAGCCTCCCAAGTAGCTGGGATTATATCCAGTGAACTTTCACATTTTTGGTAGAATATGAAATCCTCAAATTCTTCTGGAATAGAAAATGAACAAATATAACCCCCCAAATATTTGAAGAGCTGAGCACAATGGTGTACACCTATAATCCCAGCTACTGGGGAGGCTGAGGCACAATGATTACAAGTTTGAGGCCAGCCTGGGCAATTTAGAGAGACTGTCTCAAAATAAAATAAAAATAAAAAGGGCTGGGGATGTACCTCAGTGGTAAAGCCTCTCTGGGTTCAATCCCGGGTATTGAAGGGAAAAAAAGGCTTGAGGAAAAAAAACAGAGAACTCTTCCTACCAGATATTAAAACACAATATTAGAGTAGGAATAAATGAATAGATAAATGAAGCTGAATAGAGTCCAGAAGCTGATCTGTGAACTCAAAGGAATTTAGCATATGATAAAAGTACAATATCTCACTAGTAGGATTATTTTAAAAAGTTCTGGGATAGTAAGAAATCCACAAGGAAAAAAAACAACATGAATGTCACCTCATAACATATTCAGAAATAAATTTCAGAGTGATCTAAGATCTACATTATTAAGTATTAAAAGAAAACACAAAGCAATATCTTTATAATTGTGAGTGGAGAAGAACCAGAAGTCATAAGAAAAAACAGATTTTATTAAATAGCAATATAAAACTCCTCATGGTAAAAGACTGGGAAAAATAGATCCCATATTAGTGGGAGGGTAGGTATATCTGCACTGGGCAGGGGGCGCACACACTGTAATTCCAGTGACTCAGGAGGCTGAGGCAGGAGGATGGCAAGTTGGGGGTCAGCCTCAGCAAATTAGTGAGGCCTTGTTTCAAAATGGGGCTGTGTAGCTCAGTGGTAAAGCACACCTGAGTTCAATCCCCAGTGTGTCCCAATAGATAAATCCGTAGATACTAATTCCCAACATAGAGTGTCATGGATGATTGCACTTACTCTCTAAAGTTCTCTCTTTTCCAGTGTTTCGTTTCTTCAAATTTTCTCTCAGAGCAAGATGAAAGCTTCAATCACAGAGATTTCTTATCAGATCTCCCACAGTGGCTCAGCAGATGAACTCACCACTGACTTCACTGAGATAAGGAACCTCCCTGATCTTTCCTCCTGCAAGCTGAATATTTCTCTATGCATTGATTCACTCTCCGCTGCTCGGCTGGCAGATAGTGAAAACAGCAAGACTTTGAAGTAAGCCAACACTTGAGCCTGAATTCTGGCCCTGCCACCTACAGATGATTGATCTTGAACAAGTCAATTTTTTGAAGAGATAATATTAGGGGCTGTTACTAGGTAGAGGCGAAAGCTATACAAAGCGAACACCCAGTGTGCTTGATACCCGGGACATCAAGTGATTTTCCTTCCTCTCCCCAACCCAGGCAGAATCGTGTTGCAGTCTCTTGTGGGTAATGCCAGCAATGGGGGACTATTCATCAGTCTCGATGACCGGCATATCTGTATGTCCTAAATAACACTGTCTGTAATATTATTTTATTTATATTGTTATTAAAATCAACTTTAAATCAATTTTTAACCTAGCTTTGTCCTAATTAATGATATTTGTGAAATCATAGGTCTAACACACTAATTATATCTTTTTCCCCAATGCACAGGTGGATATATTCAGATACTCATTCAAGAAATAAAATACTTTGGGACTGGGGACATAACTCAGTGGCAGAGAGTTTGCCCAGCATGCACAGAGGCACTGGATTCAATCTCCAATACCACCACCATCAAAAAAAAAAAAAAAAATATATATATATATATATATACACATACATACATCTTTTATGCTCTTGATTCGATTAACAGACTAGGTATATACATTACCTATATACACATTATATATACACATTGTATATGCTGAATACATTGATGGTCATTCATTCAGCAGATATGCAGAGTGTCTGTATTAGAATGGCCTGGCATGGGTCTAAACTCTTGAGGACCTGTGCTGATCCCAGTCCCCTGTACTCCTTACTACTGAGAAGATTGATGACTGACTGAGCAGGAAGTTCTATGATGTATTTACCAAGGATCAAGTCAGGGTGTAAGAACCCCAGGCCCTGGGCTGGAAGCCTTCTACTCTTCATTTTCCTTCATGCCCTGGGAGGGAGAGACACACTATTTCTCTCTCTTTTCCTCCCTTCTAATCCTCTTTCCAGGCAGCTGCATGAGAAAATTGGCTCAGAACTGCAGGGACTAGGCAAGCCAGATAACTGCAGTCACCCTTTCCCTACTTAGGCCTGCATTATTTTCACCACATTGCTTTGGGGCTCAGGATCGTGCACTTATAAGATCCCAAGATGTAGATTTGGGGATAGGAGTTAAGGAGATGGCACCGTTAGGTAAACAGATTTCCAAGCCAGTTTCATCAGACTTTGCATCACGCTCTGCTTCCGCGAACACAGTGGCTCCTCACCTTCACTGTCATTTTTCAAGCCTCCTTCTTCACTGAGGCTTAACTCTGTGGATTATTTCCTTTGTGTTTTGCATTTTCCATCTCTTCCTTTCTCTTGGGGCCTCGCCCTCCGTGTACCAACATATTCCTCTATGGCAAAACGAAAAACTACCAACCCAAACCAGTTCTCTGCACCATCCTCCTCCCCACAGGTCTGTGCCACCTCTTTCTGTGCCACCCTGTAGGCTACCTGCAGGATCTCCACTTCCAGCTCCTTATTCATTCCTTAGCCTTTCCAATCTGTGTTCAGTCCCCACCACCCTCGTGAAACAGCTTTCCTAAAAGTCAGCAGTGACCTCTCATGACCCTCATCCACCTCTGCAGCCTATGATCTGCTGACTCTCCTCTGGCCCTGGCACCATATGGTCTTCACTCCCCTTTTCATGGCTTTTCCTGATTTATCCTTTCCTCTCCCCACCCCCTTGAGGTCTGGTCCCTGTGCTGGTACTGCAGGGTCATGTCCCATGGCCTCTTTTTTGTTTGTACCAGAGATTGAACCCAGGGGCATTTAACCACTGAGCCACATTCCCAGCCCTTTTTAAATATTTTATTTAGAGATAGGGTCTCACTGAGTTGCGTAGAGCCTCGCTAAGTTGCTGAGGCTGGCTTTGAACTCTCGATCCTCCTGCCTCAGCCTCCCAAGCTGTGGGGATCACAGGCACCACCGTGCCTGGCTCCGGGCCTCTTTTCCTCTCTAGGAGTACCCACATCTGTGTCATCCTCTGCCCGGCAGCACAGTGAGCAGTCAGCTTCACTAGACAGAAAGGCTGCAGCAGTTTCATTTTTGTTCCCTCTCAGAGCCCAAAACAAAAAAAATAGGAAAATGGAAAGCCTCATGACATGGCCTCTGGGAAGTTCAGTGGGAACAGCTCAGAGTTTCAGAAGGAATCGTGATCCGTGGAGCCAGCTGGTTCAGAAGAACAAAGACATTTGTAAAGAATGAGGCATACCAGACTAACAGCATTGCTTTCTATTGACAGGAAGCAAATGTAGTTAACTGGTCAGGGGAGACATAGGCACCTGGTTTCAGAGCATCAATCAAAGGCTGTCATAGTAGCTTATGGATAAGAAGGAAACCTGGGCCCAGCAAGAGTGAAGTAAAGCTATCTATCCTAAAAAACTATGGATAGGACTTAGGGAGCAGGAGGAGCTCTGGAGGCACCATAACTATCAGGCTCCTTGCAAGATGTTAAAGGAGAGAGAAAGGGCTGAGATTTACTCCAAGACTTCTGTGGCTGGCACTGGCTCCTGCAGCCCTGTTCACTGCTGTTGTCTGTGGAGATCTGGAGTTTCTCAGAGATCTCTCCTTTGTATCAGGCAGCAGCAAAATCTATTTTATTTATCTATATTTTGGTACTGAGGATTAAACCCAGGGGTGCTTTACCACTAAGACACACCCACCGTCATTTTTATTTTTTATTTTGAGACAGGTCTAAGTTGCTTAGGCCCTTGCTAAATTGCTGGGGCTGGCTCAGCCTCCCAAGCTGCTGAGATTACAGGTGTGCATCACCATGTCCAGCAACAAAACATGTTTTAAAACACCAGCAGATTCTGGCTGCAGCCATCAGAAAGTTTTCTGTTTTGTCATTTAGCAAAGAGATCCCCAGCAGAGGAGCCAAGCGTCCTTTCCTATAGCTGCACCCAAATGCTGCTGGAAGCCCAGATCCTTATTTTGGGTAGGCCCACCAGAATATAATGTGCCAATAGAAGCAGGTGGACTTCTCTGGGAAAGCAAGGCAGGAATCCCCAGGCTCTGATTATTTAACTACAGAGATTCTCCAATAAGTTGCAGAACCCATAAGACACTATTCTGGCTAGTGTGTGCGGTGGGGAGTGAGAGAATGGTGTATATGGTTATGGGAATACAAAATAAAATGTTCACCTACAGAGAGGAGGACTTCGTTTCTGTCAGCATCTAGCCATGGAGACTGCCTTCTGGCTATGAAGTACACATCCCTTGAAGAATCACAGTACTCAGTTTTGATGGAGGAAAGCAGGCACTGGAGTGGACTCTAAACTTCCTCTCTTGCTCAGGAAGGCAGGCAGACAGAGGTGGGTGTGGGTGTGGGAAGATGTGCTGTTAACTGAAGGCTAAAGAAACAGGATCTTTAGAGAAATCTTTGAGCTCTGCCCATGTAATTAAGGTCACCCGCCCAAGCAGAGCACCAGTTTTTCTTGTTTATGGCTTTAATTTTGCTGGCTGTCCTTCCACTCACCTGTTGATTGAATTTTATGTCCTATTTACAGTGTGCCTTTTGAACGACTGGGCTTCATGAACCAGTATTGTAATTTTCCACTTATGTGACTTGATCTACAAATGGGTGTTGACCTCCCTACTTAAATATTTCCTTATTCATCTGCAAATTTAGGACACCTGTATGAAAAATTTCCTGAGGATTAGGTGTGCTAATATATCATCTAGCGTAATAATTGGCAATATACACAGAAGATGGTTTTCCCCCTTCTTTTCTAATTTCTCATAAAGCATCTGTTTAAGACTTCACTTAGAATTCTCAAAGCTGCCAACAACACCACAGTTAGAATATCTAGAAACTACTTTTGGTCCACTTATGGAAGTTGTAGCATTTTCTTTCTTCTGATTAGCCTAGGTACTAGAAAACCTGCAGGGATTGACACTGTTAGGGTACAATTTTATTTTTTTCTTATTTTTCATTTTATTTATTTATTGTGGTGTTGGGTATTGAACTCAGGGCCTCTCACATGCTAGGCAAGTGCTCTACCACTAAGCTGCACCTCAGCCCTATAATCTGTTTTAAGTGTAAAACACAATTTTTGTGCAAATATAAAATTAACAAAGGTTAAAGATTATATTCAACACATTAATTAATGAAGGCATCAATAAGATGTTAAGACTATTTTAAAGGAGAATTTGAGAGTAAAAAGAGTTCATATGGCTGGGTATAGTGGCACATGCCTATAATCCCAGCAATTTGGGAGAATTGAGGCAGGAAGATCACAAGTTTGAGGGCAGTTGCTAAGCAACTTAGCAAAACACTGTCTCAAATTTTAAAAAACTGTAAAAAAGTCTGAGGATAGAACTCAGTGGTAGAGTGTCCTTGGGTTCAATTCCCAGTTTAAAAAAAAAAAAAAAAGAAGTCAATGAGGAAAGACAAAATGGTTTTGCTAATACAGTAGTTCTCCCTCATCCACAGGGTTTCCAAGATGTTCCTCTAATACCTAAAACTGTGGTTAGTAATATACCCTGTATATACAATGTTCTGTCCTATATATACACATCCCTTTTTCAGGGGATACTGGGGATAGAACTCAGGGCACTCGACCACTGAGCCACATCCCCAGCCCTATTTTGTGTTTTATGTAGAGACAGGGTCTCACTGAGTTGCTTAGCGCCTCACTGTTGCTGAGGCTGGCTTTGAACTTGTGATCCTCCTGCCTCTGCCTCCCAAACCCCTGGGATTATAGGTATGCACCACCATGCCCCATTTATACATACCTACAATAATTTTAATTTATAAATTAGACACAGTAGGAGATTAGCAACAGTAATAGGACAATTGCAACACTATACTGTAATAAAAGTTATTTTAAATGTCTGAAATATTTATTTAGGAATGTTTTATTTAATATTTTTGGAATTTCAGACCACAGATAACTAAAACTTTGGAAAGCAAGACTGGGCATGTGGTACATACCTGTAATTCCAGCCACTTGGGAGGCTGAGGCAAGTTCAAGGGCAACCTGAGCAACTTAGCCAGACCTTGTCTCAAAAATTAAAAAACAAACAAACAAAAAACAGCCAGGGGGGCTGGGGCTGTGGCCCAGCGGTAGAGCGCTTGCCTCGCATGCATGAGGCCCTGGGTTCGATCCTCAGCGCTACCTAAAAATAAATAAAGATATTTGTGTCCATCTACAACTAAAAAAAATAAAAAATAAAAAAACAGCCAGGGGTGTAGTTCAGTGATAGAGTACTTGCTTAGCATACATGGGGTCCTGGGTTTAATCTCCAGTACTGGAAAAAAGGAAGGAAGGAAGGGAGGGAGGGAGGGAGGAAAGGAGGGAGGAAGGGAGGTAGAATGAATTTTGGAAAGTAAAACTACAGATAAGGGGACTACTGTTAGATGCAAAATTGGTTAGTATTCTATGTTACAATAAAAAGTGATGTCCGGCCGGGCAAGGTGGCGCATGCCTGTAATCCCAGCGGCTTGGGAAGCTAAAGCAGGAGGATTGCAAATTCAAAGCCAGCCTCAGAAATTTAATGAGGCCCTAAGCAACTCAGTAAGACCCTATCTCAAAATATAAAGACCCTGTCTCAAAATTTAAAAAAATAAACGGAGCTGGGGATGTGGCTCAATGGTTGAGCACCCCTGGGTTTAATCCCTGGTACCAAAAAAAAAAAAGAGAATGGTGCTGTCCATTCACGGATCCAATCAGTAGCCATAAAATACTCCCTTTAAATGAAAAAAAGAAAGTTCTTGACCTAATAAGAAAAAAAAATCACATGCTGAGATTGCTAAATCTATGCTAAACGAATATCTAATTCATGAAATTGTAAAGAAAATCAGGCTAGTTTTGCTGTCATAGCTCCTATCGCAAGAGTTATGGCCATGGTGAGTGGTAAGTGCTTAGTTAAGATGCAAAGGACATTAAATTGTGGGTGGAAGACGTGAACAGAAAATGTGTTCTGACTGATGGCAACATGTTGCACCGGAAAGCACCGAGCCTATCTACACAAAGATTTCAGCAAACGTGACACCACGCCATCTCAAGTTAAGGTTGGTTACCATTCAGGAATGAGTTTGAACTGAAAAAATGTAAAAATGGTGGCGCAAGCCTGTAATCCCAGCACTTAGGGAGGCTGAGACAGGAGAATTGTGAGTTCAAAGCCAGACTCAGCAATGGCGAGGCGCTAAGCAACTCAGTGAGACCCTGTCTCTACATAAAACACAAAATAGGGCTGGGGATGTGGCTCAGTGGTCAAGTGCCCTGAGTTCAATCTCCAGTACCAAAAAAAAATGTAAAAATGACAGGAGAGGCTATGCCTGCTGAAGAAAGAAGCTTCTTCCACAAATCTGAGTTGAAGAAGTTGATTAAAGCAAGTCTTCAGTTAATCATTAGTTACTGAGCCTAATTTACACATTAAACTGTATCATAGGCATGTATGTACAGGGAAAAATCAATACATATGCATAGCGTTCTGAACTATCTATGGTTTTAGCATGCACTGGGGCCCTTGCAATATACTCCCTATGGATAAGGGGGGACTATTGTCATCTCTTTTGTCCATTTCCACATATTTGATGAATTTTCCTGATAATAATATATTTAGGAGAAGGCCTTGGAAATTTTTGCATTCTTGTGGGACCATAAAGTCTGGTATTGCTCAGATCTAGACACCCTGGTTCACAACTAGTCTCTTATTCCCAGTCACTGATAATACGGATTCTGCTCACCCTGGGGCATTATGGAGATTAGGGAGAGGTGCTTGATCAGTTAGTTTCCACATTAACCATTTTATTCCTGTGTTGGGCAGTCCAGGGGCTAGCCACCCATTATTTAAAACATCCATCCAAAACCTGGCCCCACTGGCTGACCAGATTAATCTCCTACTTGCAAATCCTCAACCCAAACAAACAAAAATCCACTATAACCTTCAATTTGCAAAACAATTTTCTATGCTAAACCATAGACATGTTTGGACCTTTTTTTGTATCTTTTTTTTTTTTTGTCTAGAATTATAAAAAGTGTCCCATTTCTTGTGTCTTTGGTTAAGTTGTTCTTTTATAGCAGGAACTGTTCCCCTCTATCACCACCCAATATTGGGTGTTAAACAAATATTTATTGATGGAAGGGCTATGTAGAGGGTGTCAGAATAGAGTCTTTTCCTGCTCTGAAAAATAAGGAATCCTTGACTTCCCCCTGCCTTCTGCATAGGGTGCAAACAACTTGACCAGAGGGCCCAGACTCTCCCTAGATATTGCCTATCTTCTCATGTCAATCCAAGTGCTTACCCTCAAACATTTATTTTTGCATCTCTGTGTCTGCTCTTCTAACCTAACGTGTTCTTTCAAGGCTTCTCTCTAATGCTACCTCTTCCAGGAAGCCTTCCCTGATCTCTCTACTTAGTTGCCATTCTTTGTCTTCACCTAGTTCACCTAGTCATTCTGTTATCCTTAGCAAGTTACTGTAGGAGACCAGAGTATACCACCCTGAAATATGACTAGGAAATCAGACTATGCCACCCTAGAATACACCTCTTTGGCATAAAGGCTGTCTTGAACTGAGTATTTTTAAAAATTGCAGATGTAGGAAGGACTCTGAAAACAGTAGAAATTACCCTTTTGTAAGGCAAAGTTAATCTTTAAAGGAAATCTGTATTTGCATGAGTGCCTTCCTTTCTATACCAGGAAGAGAAAGATAACTCCAAATTACCAGAAACTCTTACCAACCGAGGTGGCACTGACTTAAATCTACAGCAAAACTTGCGGTGGTTTACTGGGCTTTTCCTGGATGCTGTCCCACCTGCTGCTTTACCAACCTTCCCCACACTCTTCTCCATCAGTTCCTCAAATCAGGATATTCAAGTCTAAATCCCCAAAGCCACCATTTTAAGATTTACTCATGCCTCTGGGTCTTTTCCATGTATGTATGAGGTATGCATATTATTAAACTTGTTTTTCTCTGGTTAATCTGTCTTTTGTTACAGGGGTCCCTCCTGACTAAGAACTAGGAAGGGTAGAGAGGAAATTATTTTTCCTCTCCTATGCTTTTTTTTTGGGGGGGGGGCACCAGGAATTGAACTCAGGGGCACTCGACCACTGAGCCACATTTCTAGCCCTATTTTGTGGTTTATTTATTTAGGGTCTCACTGAGTTGCTTAGCGCCTCGCTTTTTGCTGAGGCTGGCTTTGAACTCTCAATCATCCTGCCTCAGCCTCCTGAGTTGCTGGGATTACAAGCATGCGCCACCGCGCCCGGCCTCCTGTATTACTTACCCGCCTGTGCCTGAGTTTTCCAATATAAGTTTGGGTGTGGGGGGCTATGTTCACATGGAGTTTTTGTGAAGATTAAATGAATTAATAATATTTAGAAGATGCCTAGAACAAAATGAGTGTTTAGTAAGATTTAGTAAGTAAGATTTAGTTATTGTTCCTTCTCTTGGATGATCTCATCATTCTATACTGGTGCCTCTTTCAGAGTTCTTATACTCAGTTCATTCAGATGTACACAGATTTTATTTACTTTTTACATTTCTGTCTTCATCCTTGAAGTAAGCTTCATAAGGGATGTTTAGGGAACATTTGCTGAATAAATGAGCAAATTAAAAAATTGGATGAATGGGTAATTGTGGTCCTAACTCTTAGTAAACAATCCTAATAAAAAAATCTGAGCTGGGTGCGGTGGTGCACGCCTATAATCCCAGCACTTAGGGAGGCTGAGACAGGAGAATTGTGAGTTCAAAGCCAGCCTCAGCAACAGCAAGGCACTAAGCAATTCAGTGAGACCCTATCTCTAAATAAAACACAAAATAGGGCTGGGGATGTGACTCAGTGGTTGAGTTCCCCTGAATTCAATCCCCGGTGCCAAAAAAAAAAATCAAACCTTTTACTTATGGTATATGGGATTTTTCTTAAACCACCCAACCTATAAAATGAGCTTTCATTCTGCAGTTTCAGCCATCTGTTTGATCTCAAGTATAATGTTTGGATAGACTTGACACCACCTATAGCACCAGGATTAACTACACAAATCATCATCACCAGTGTGTTTGTTTTCTGGGTGTGAGTCAGAATTGGTTTTTTGTACCAGGATTGAACCCAGAGCACTTTACCACTAAGTCACATCACCAGTCCTTTTTTTAAAAAATTATTTCGAGACAAGGTCTTGCTAAGTTGCTGAGGCTGGCTTTGAACTTGTGATCCTCCTGCCTCAGCCTCCTGAGTCACTGGAATTATAGGCATGTACCACTGCACACAGCTGGAGTAGTAATGTGAATGTCAGTTTTCTTGCCTGCTAAAATTCACGGTGATGTCTGTTTTTTTCCCCTAATGCAAGCCCTGGGCTGGATAGTATGTTATCACTAACAAGTTAGGTGACCTTAAGCAAGTCACTTCCAAAATTTTGAGTTCTATTTCCTCACTTCCTGTGCTGGATGGTCCATGTGGCTTCTCAGTGCCATTCCTGTGTCTGTGTCCCCTGTGTCGCAGGAGTTGGACATATGGGAGACTGCAGTTCCCATAGCCCTCACCAACAGGGTGCCAGGTTAAGTTCTGCCTAACAACAGTTTTGGAAAGAGCAGAAATTTCTCTAGCAGTGGCAGGAGGGTGAGTAGACATTAGCTGGCGGTGGAAATAAGGTTTCTGCCATGTTTCAAACCTCTTCCTGCAAACCATTCACTTCAGTGCTGCTGGTAGCTGGATCATTGGTCATTCCTACATATCTTGATTGCCTCAAAGCCAGCAGCAGTTTTCCTGCCCTTTTGACAGTTTTTCAGAATAACAGATTTATTGGAATATAATCCACATATCATATAATTTACCAAGTGTACAATTCAGTGGGTTTTAAATATATATATATATATATATATATATATATATATATATATATATATATATATATATGGAAAGCATTGTGAAATCCTCACCAGAATGAATTTTAGAACATATTTATCATCCTGGAAAGAAACTCCATAACCATTAGCATTCACCCCCGAGGTTCCCCCGACCTCTCATGATGCAGCCTTCAGCAGCCAGCAGTTCACAAGTCTCCCTGGGCCTAGTATGGACATTTCACAGGAGGGCATGCTTTGTTACGTTGTACTTTCCTTTATTTCACTGCATGGATATCATGTTTTTATGAGTTGAAGGTTTGTGACAACCCTGTATTGAGCTAGTCTTTTGGGACTGTTTTTCCCACTACATGTGCTCATTTTGCATCTCTGACACATTTTGGTAATTCTTGCAATATTTCAAACTTTTTCACTAGTATTGCTCTTATCCCTTACAGGGATCCATGATCAGTGTTCCTTGACGTTGCTACTGTAACTGTTTAGGGGACAACAAACCATGTAAGACTTCAACCAACAAGTGTTGTGTGTATTCTGACTGCTCCATCGACCAGCCATTCCCCCATTTCTCTTCCTCTCCTCAGGTCTTTTTATTCTGTGAGACACAGAAATATTGAAATTAGGCCAATTAATAATCCTACAATAGCTGGGACTGGTGGTGCATGCCTGTAATCCAAGCAACTCAGGAGGCTGAGGTAGGAGGATTGCAAGTTTGAGGCCAGCCTCAGCAATTTAGTGAGGCCCTAGATAATCTAGTGAGACCCTGTCTCAAAACAAAAAAGCCTGGAGATGTAGTTCAGTGGTAAAGCTCCCCGCCCCCCCGCCGTTCAATCTCCAATACAGAACAAAACTAGCTCCCCAATAAGAACCCTTACAGTGGCCTCCAAGTGTTCAAATGAAAAGAAGAGTCACACATCTGTCACTTTTTCAAAAGCTAGAAATGATTAAGCTCAGTGAGGACGGCAGTTCAAAGATTGAGGTACAATGAAAGCTAGACCTTTTGCACTAAACAGTTAGCCAACCTGTGAATGCAAAAATGTTTTTTGATAACGAGGATTGAATTCAGGGGTACTTGACCATTGAACCACATCCCCAGCCCTATTTTGTGTTTTTTTTAGACACAGGGTTTCACTGAGTTGCTTAGCACCTTGCCATTGCTGAGGCTGGCTTTGAACTCGTGATTCTTCTCAGCCTCCCAAGGAAAAGTTCTTTTTCTTTTTTAATTATTATTTTTTTATTTATTTATGTATTTGGTATGTGGTGCTGAGAATCGAACCCAGTGCCTCACATGTGTGAGGCAAGCGCTTTACCACTGAGCCACAACCCCAGCCCTCTTTTCTTTCAAATATTTTTTTTAGTTGTAGACAGACACAATATCTTTATTTATTTATTTTTATGTGGTACTTTGGATCGAACCCAGTGCCTCGTGCATGCAAGGCAAGCACTTTACCACTGAGCTACAATCCCAGCCCTTTTAAAATAAAAATACTTTAAGTCATTGATGAACACAATGCCTTTATTTAATTTATTTATTTCTATGTGGTGCTGAGGATCGAATCCAGTGCTTGCACTTGCTAGACAAGTGCTCCACCGCTGAGCCAGAGCCCCAGCTCAGAAAAGTTCTTGAAAGAAATTAAAAGTGTTCACAGTAGAGCTAGGCACAGTGGCACATGCCTCCTGTAACTTCTGCAACTTGGAGAGCTGAGGCAGGAGAATCATAATCAAGGCCAGCCTTAGCAACTTAGTGAGACCCTGTCTCAAAATAAAAAGGGCTCGGGATATGTGTCACTCAGTGGTTAAGCACCCCTGGGTTTAGTCCCCAGTACTCCCGTCCCCCCCAAATAAAACCTCTCACACACCAAACAACAACAATGACAACCAAGGGTCTACGGTAAGCAAATCCTTTAGAAGTATAATTGAGGATATCATCTTCTGAGCCTCAACATTATTAAATCTTTGCCAAATGACATTTTGAAATCTCATGTTGGGGTGTACCAGCCAGAGCCATGGGAACCGACAGGCAAGGTCAATAGAGTATTCTGGTGGCCACCTTTGCACCTGGCAATGTCTGAAAGTTCCCTCGGCAGGCCCAAGGCTGCCCTTTGCTCAGATGAGCAGCCCTGGAGCTGGACGGAGGGGAGCACCATCATTGGCATTCTGGGGAAATGCTCCTGGAGGGCTAAGAGAGCCCAGGCCTAGTTGGGGAAACGTGATTTTGCAGACTGACACCATCTGCCTACCAGCTGGGTCACAGGAGAGCTGGATATGATGTCTGTCTCTTGCCAATCTAAATTTGGAAATGCTTTAACCCTCCGCCCTGAGCAAATAGCACCCAGAAAGGCCAAAGGTTGGGGTGGTAGGGAAGGAAAAAGAATATGAATGACTGAGTATGTAAATGATATGAAGCCCCAGCCAGCCCTACCCTACCAGTGAGTGCTCATAGTCAGGAGTTCAGACTGAACGGAGTCTTTAAACTCAGTTGGGAGAAAATTACACCCTTATTTTCATTAACCTCCAACTAGAATTTGGCTTTTCCCTCAGTGAAGAATGAAGCCCACACCAGGTGTGGCGGTGCATGCTTGTAATCCCAGAGACTAAGAAGGCTGAGGCAGAGGATTCCAAGTTCGAGGAAAGCCTCAGCAATTTAGCGAGGCCCTAAACAACTTAGCGAGACCCTGTCTCAAAATTAAAAAAAATAAAAAGTGCTAGGGATGTGGCTCAGTGGTTAAGCACCCCTGAGTTTAATCCCCAGTACCAAAAAACAAACAAACAAAAAAAGAATGAAGGGCCACAAATCATGGTGTATTATAAGCACCTGCTACTTTGTTGCAACTAGAATCTCAAAAACTTTCAGATCACCTTACATTTGTTGCAGAAACCTTGAAATATCTCTTCCATTCATCACTTAACAGCCACAGTTACCATTAGACCTACTGCTAGATCTTGTCATTTAATACATGAATAAAGTAGCACTTCTTTTCCATATCACAAATTTGTTAACATTTTGTTAACTGCATTTCAACATAACCCGCTCCTGTGTGCTTATGTTTTGCATTATAAATGGTCCAGCCGGGCATGGTTGTGCACGCCCGTAATCCCAGCACTTAGGGAGGCTGAGACAGGAGAATCAGGAGTTCAAAGCCAGCCTCAGCAACAGCAAGGCGCTAAGCAACTCAGTGAGACCCTGTCTCTACATAAAACACAAAATAGGGCTGGGGATGTGGCTCGGTGGTCGAGTGCCCCTGGGTTCAATCCCTGGTATCCTCCCCGCCTCAAAAAAAAAAAAAAAAAAAAAATGGTCATACGCTTCACCAGCCTGCAGAAGGGAGGAGTTCATGGTGCACAAAAAGGTTAAGAACTGAGAAAAGCAGCTGGCCAAGGGGAGGTTCTGAAAACACAAGATGGATGTCAAGTTCCGTTTCAACATCCTTTTCAGAAGACACAAAGCCCTTTTGTTGCTCACAGTCTGTTGCCCTCTAAAGTTGATCAAGGGCCAACTTCGAGAACAGGATGGAGCTGTAAAGTGAGGAATGGGTGGAGGGCCACGGGGGAGGAAGGTCACAGCTGACACTCCCACCCTCAGCCCCCAACCCCAACATGCTGGCACAGGGAATCTGAGCAGGACCCACCTGTGCCCCCTCCTCCAGCTGCACCGTGAGCTCCTTACCGGTCAGCTTCCACCATCTGCAGAGAGCTGCCCTAACTATTGAAAAAGTCTCAGACCCGGAACATATTTTCCTTAAGAAGGTAAAGATGAACTTGATGGCCTTTACCAGATATCTCTACTTATATTTCCTCACTGAGTGAACGAGCCAAACCTCAGCACTCAACACCCACTTGAATTTCGCAGTTTTCCTGTTTCATTAAGAAGGCTATTTAGAGTCTGGCATCTATTCAAGGACACATCAGTTCTCAGAGCAACCCCTTTTCTCCCAGTTGGGCCTGGAAGATGGGAGAGTGTGGCTAGGATCCAACAGGAAGGGGTGTGGACTGGGAGCAGGTGGCTGCCGTTGAGCCCTGGGAGGGCAAGATTCTGGACTGTGATGCTCTCGCCAGATTTACTGCACCAGGAATCTTTCCTTAAGTAACCCCCAACTAATTTGTAGGTTCAGGAGAAGTGCGGATTGTAAGATAATTGCAGTATGCACAAAGCCCCTGGGTTTCTTATTTGGTAAAGCGGATGTTTACATAGAAGCGTAGTTAATCGAAAGTATGTTCTTCATTTTCCCCAAAACTCTAATTAGTGGTATTAAAAAAGAAAAGAAATAGTTTGATCCTCAGCACAGCCAAAGGAAAGGAGAAGAAGAAATCGGTTTTATACCCTATCTTCTAATTATACTTTGTTACTTCCTTGTTTTGTTTTGTGGTTTGAACCTGTAGCACATTGTGATCTCTAATTATTAAATGCAGTGAGGGTGGAGGTGGGGCCCACTGAAGCCTTTAAGGTGCGTGGTGTCATTTAAGGCACTTTGTGTGACTTGGAAACCTGGGTCCTAGCCCCTGCCCAGCCTCTAAGCTCACTTGACCTTAGGTGACTCCCTTTTCTTCAGTTTCCTCAGGGGTAAATTAGCCACAGTTAAGGAGGAGAGACCTGGGAAAGTGGGAGGAAGGGGGAAGTAGCTGGAGTGTCAGGACGGATCCCTGGTCCTGAACAGAGACTGTTCCTTGTTCTGGCTGAAAGCTCCCCAGGGTATGGGCAGACAGAAAAGTGGAGTCCTGGTGCCCACAGCTCTTCTGCAGCAGGGGAAAAGATTTGTGGTCTGTAGTACGACCTGGCTAGTTAGCGGTCTGTACTTAAATGGAAGAGGAGGAGACAGGGCTGGGGTTGTAGCTGGGTGGTAGAGCGCTGGCCTAGCATGTGTGAGGCACGAGGCACTGGGTTCGATCCTTAGCACTGCATTAAAAATAAGGCTATTGTGTCTGTCTGCAACTTAAAAAAAGAATTTTTTTTTTAAAGGGGAAGACAGGTGAAAAGCTGGTCCTTCTGGAATCTTTTTAATTAATGTCTGAAGTGCTATTTTTGGATATTTGTATCTGTTTCTAAAAAATGTTGCTGGGCATGATGATGTACACCTGTAATCCCAGTGATGCGGGAGGCTGAGGCAGAAAGATCCCAAGTTCAAGTCCAACCTTAGCAACTTAGCAAGGCCCTGTCTCAAAATAATAAACAAAAAAGGCCGGGGGGTATAGCTCAGTGGTAAAGTGCCCCTGAGTTCAATCCTTGGGATAAAATAAATAAATAATAAATGAATTCCTGGTACCAAATAAACAAATAAAATTTTTAAAAAATTAAAAATCAAACATAACAAAAATCCAAAAATTGTTTGAAATAATGTTTTCCCAGCACAGCCCCGTAGGGCAAACCATTTGTTATGTGTATGTTGTATGTACTTTTTTTTGGGGGGGGGGTAACATATGAACATGTTTATTTTGCATAACATATTTTAGTATGTGAACTAAAATAGAAAGTTCTTCTTCTACTCCATTCAAGCACTGGTCCCTGGGAGACTGCTTCCTGCTGATGCAGCCCAGCTTCTTCTCCCTGACCCGTTACACCAATTCTTCCACCCTTCTGTCTTTTCATAGGTAAGGTGGGGCTGAACATTAGTGTCAGCAGGTCTGATTTCAGAATATCAGAGCATGTCCTGCATATGTGGCTCTGTCCTTCCCTTAGGATGTGGGAGAACTAAGCAGCTATTACATACTCTCAGACTTTGAGGTCTCAGCTGAAATGAAGACAGAAAGAATCCTGTCTTGCCAGGCTCCGTGGTGCACCCCTGTAATCCCAGTGACTGGGGAGGCTGAAACAGGAGAATCACAAGTTCAAGACCGGCCTCAGCAATTTAGCAAGATCCTCATCAACTTAGTGAGACCCTATGTCAAAAAAAAAAAAAAAAAAGATTTGAGGAATGTAGTTTTGGTAAAGCGCTCCTGTGTTCAATCCCCAGTACCAAAAGTAAGGAATAATTCCATCTTAATGTATAGTTGTATATGATTCAAACATTGTTTCTTTTTCTTTTTTTAAATATTTTTTAGTTATAGATGGACACAATATCTTTATTTTGTTTATTTATTTTTATGTGGTGCTGAGGATTGAACCCGATGCCTCACATGTGCAAGGCAAGCGCTCTGCCACTGCGCCACAACCCCAGCCCCTATCATGGTTTCTTTAACCAGTTTTCATTGATGGGCATTTAGTTGTTCCCAGTAAGCCCCTGAGTGTGCACTGGGGCTTTGTTGCATTGTTATAAACAAAATGTGCATTGTTATAAACAATGCCTCAGGCATGCTTTTAATTTAGCTGCTGATTCTTTTAGTCAATTGTCACTTTGTCCTCCCTATACCATCCGAACAGCGCGCAATCAGATCCCCTTGACCTGCTTACCAAACTGGGAGAAGCTTGGCACTGGACACACTCAGTGTATGCCACAAGGCTATGAGATCTCACATTTACTTAAATGTTGAAAAATGGTGAAAAAGGTAATTGTTATATTCTGGATATGAAGTGTCCCCCAAAGACCCATGTACAGAAGACTCAGTCCCCAGTAAGGCAATGTTCAGAGGCGAGGCTCTGGGAAATTGATCGGATCATGAGGGCTCTGATCTTATCAGCGGATTAATGTATCAATGGGTCCCAAGCTAATGCCATTATTGGTGCAAACTGTAGGAGGTGGGACCTAACTGAGGAAATGGGTCACTGGGAGCATGCCCTGGAAGGGCGTTTCTTCTCCGCAGCCTCTCCATCATCTCTGCTTCCTGCCTGCCATGAGGTGAGCAGCTTTTCTTCACCATATCCTTCCACCACGATGTTTCTTCCTCAGCCAGGCAGCCATACGGGGACCACCCGGCCAGACTGAAACCTCTGGAACTGTGAGCCAAAATAAACCTTTCCTTCTTCAAGTTGTTTTTTTCTCAGGTGTTTTGTCATAGTGATGAAAAGCTGACTGACATAGTGGTATAATTTAATTATTAAATACTTAATTTAAGAGGAATAAATGGGAACCAGCAAGTCTGTTCTCCTTGCAGTGAGCTATTTAGTGCTTTAGTGCCAGATCTCCAGGCCGTGCACAGTCACTTCACATCACTCTCCTATTTTCAGGGATGTTTTGGCAGGTCATTGAAATGTGTTGCCTGTGTCAGCCACCCTCTGAAATGGCCCTTTTGATCCCAGCCTTCTGGTATCCACACCTCTTGGATAGTTCCTTCCCACCTTGTACCAGAGTGGGTCTATGTGACCCATAGAGCTTAGCAAAAATGATGGTTCCTTAGTCAGCACTCTGTTGCTATTAAAAAATACCTGAAACTGAGTACTTTATAAAAAATAGGATTGATTTAGCTCAAAGTTCTAGAAGCTGAAATTTCAAAAACATATCACTGGTATTTACTCAGCATCTGGTGAAGGCCTTTGTGTGTGTGTGTGTGTGTGTGTGTGTGTGTGTGTGTGTAGTACTGGGTATTGAACCCAGGGACACTCTACCACTGAATGACATCCTCAGCCCTTTTTATCTTTCATTTGAGATAGGGTCTTGTTAAGTTGCTGAGTCTGACCTCGAACTTGCGATCCTCCTGTCTCAGCCTCCTGAGTCTCTCAGATTACAGGAATGTCCAGCTTGGTTAGAGCCTCTTTGCTGCATCATAACATGTCTGAGGGAATCTCACAGTGATATGGACCAAGCATGCTGGTTGGGGCTCTCTTCCTCTTCTTATATGGTGACTATTGCTATCACAGGGGTAGGGGAGGATCCCATCTTTGTTACCTCTTTCAAACCAAATTTCCTTCCAAAGGCCTCACTTCCAAATGCTACTAACATGTGACTTTGGGAATTAAGTTTCCAGTGCTTGAATTCTGGAAAGCAAACATTCCAACTAGAACAGATGGCACTTCCAAGACTAGGTCAAAAAATACTAGATTATGAAGGTCTTGAGCTCTTTTCTTATAATCAGTGATGAAGAAAATATATCAGAGATAGTAACATTATTATACAGAAAGTCCTGGGCTGGGATTACAGCTCAGTGGTACAGCGCTTGCCTCGCATGCGTGAGGCACTGGGTTTGATCCTCAGCACCACATAAAAATAAATAAATAAAGATATCGTGTCCATTTACAACTAAAAAAATATGTTTTTTTTTTTAAAAAAAGAAAGTCCCATGTTGGAGATGGGGATACCCAGAGGTCAAGGAGGGCCTCCAGGGGAAAATGACCCCTGGGCTGAGTCTTAGGGGATAAGTTGAAGTTTCCCCATCATAGAGGTTGGAAGGTTCAAGGAGAGAACATGTTGAAGGAAAACATGAGAAAAAAACTTGGAGCGCTAAGCAGCATGGAGCATGTGTAGGGGAACACAAACAGTTTCCATCTCTAGAATGTAAAATGCAAAATTAAGACTAGCAAGAGGGGCCAGGTGCAGTGGCACATACCTGTAATCCCAGTGGCTCCAGAGCCTGAGGCAGGAAGATTGCAAGTTCAAAGCCAGCCTCAGCAATTTAGCAAGGCCCTAAGCAACTCAGTGAGACCTTGTCTCTAAATAAAAAGTAAAAAGTTGCTGGGCATGTGGCTCAGTGGATGAGCACCCCTGAGTTCAATCCCTAGTACACACACACACACACACACAAAAAGACTAGCAAGAAAGAAGACAAGAAACATAAAGAGGTATGAGAGAGTCATGGGTGCCATGTTAAGGGCCTTGGACTCTATCCTATAGGTGATGAGGAGCCATGAATTGGGCTTAAAAATGACATATCAAATTTTGCCACGTAGAGGGATATTCAAGGAGGAAATCATTGGATCGTGAAGAATTCTCATAGCCCAGAATGGAGCAACCAAAATGTTCAGTAGTAGGGAATGATTAAATAAATTTTGATGGCCCACACAATGGATGATTATGCCACTATTAAAATCATTTTGTAGTCTATTTCATGATGAGTGAGAATGTTCATGTGCTATGTACAGTGTTTCCTCCCTTTTTTGGTGAGGGTAGTATTAGGGATTGAACTCAGGGGCACTTGACCACTGAGCCACATCCCCAGCCCTATTTTGTGTTCTATTTAGAGACAGGGTCTCACTGAGTTGCTTAGGGCCTCGCTGTTGCTGAGGCTGACTTTGAACTTGCTATCCTCCTGTCTCAGCCTCCTAAAATGTTGGGATTACAGGTGTGCACCACCGTGCCCGGCTGTTTCCTCCCTTTTCACCTAACATGGGGTTATGTGGCAAGATCCCAATTTTCTATTAAAAGGCTGTCAGGAAAAGCAATCAGTAAGACTCAATAGGTTAATGATTAGGAGAAAAAGGAAGAGGGCCTAAATTAGGTGGTGCTGAAAAGGATAGAGAAGGGGGCAGAACAGAGACAGGAGGTCAAACTGTTAAGACTTGGTGACTAAGGACAGGCATGGGTGAGGAGGTAGGAGGCCCTGGGACGTGTTTGTCTTGGTGATTTTGGGGATAGTCCCAGATGATGATGGAGCTACTAACTGAATCTGTGAGCACAGGAGACCAGAAAGCTTGTGAGGAGGAGTGTGGTTTTGGCTGTGTTAACTTCTGAAGGTGCCTGGGGGCATCAGCCAGTTACATCTGGTAATTATTGACCTAAAGCAATATCTAAAACCAGATGATCAACCAGGTGCTGTGGTGCACGCCTGTAATCCCAGCACTTTGGGAGGCTGAGACAGGGGAATCATGAATTCAAAGCCAGCCTCTCAGCAAAGGCGAGGTGCTAAGCAACTCAGTGAGACCCTGTCTCTACATAAAACACAAAATAGGGCTGGGGATGTGGCTCAGTGGTCGAGTGCCCCTGAGTTCAATCCCCAGTAACTCCCCCGCCCCAAAAAAAGGGCTGAGGATGTTGCTCAGTGGTTAAGCACTCCTGGGTTCAATCCTCACTACCAAAAATATAAAAGAAAGAAAGAAATAAAACCAGATGATCAAAGGAGTTGCCCTGGGGGGAAGTCTTTGGTTGAGAGCTCCAGTCTTTAGGGAAAGATCTGAATAAACGGTCCCTCATCTCAAATACTAGTGCCTCTCTGGTTAAGTATAAGGTGCTGTTTAAACGAATGGCTGTAATTTATGAAATTATGAGCCCCAGAAGACATTTGCCCCCCAAAAGTTCTGTGTGGTTGTATCACTGAGCAACACTGTATTTCAGGTAAGGAAAAAACCAAATCAACCCTAAAGGAACACAGAGCCAGAATGTGGAGTTTGGGATTTCTCGATGCAGCAGACCAACAATGTGGTCAGGGACCTGTTTCTTTCCAGTTTTCCTGTGCCTTCATGGGGGTCAGCTTCATCCCAAAGCCAATGCCCTTCATAAAGGATGGCTATCAATAGCCATCAGGGATGCATACTTTCATGTTTACATGCTGGAAATTCTGGGCCAGCATTCAGGCTCAGCTTCTTCTTCATTTGCCCTGCTTAAGTCACACAACCTCCTCAAAGCCCTGACAGTGTCTGGGGAATGGTAAGTGCCCACTGGCTTTCAGCACCAGAGACCCACTCTGATGCTAACACTGGAGTCAATTTCCTCCTCAACCATGGTGCAAAGGGTGAGGGGGCTAGGAACTTTGAGGAAGAATGAGTGAGGGAATGGAGGGGTAGACAAAAAAATGTTCATCAGACAAAATGTCCAGCTCTGCAAGCCCAAGAACCCAAACCAGAGAAGAGTGTTGCATCTTCAATTTTAGAAGAAACTGAATACTCTAGTCCTTTTTCTTCCCTCTCTCTCACTCTCCCTCTGTACTATGTATTAAAGCCAGGTGTACCTTGTCACTGAGCTATATCCTTCCCCCAAACCTGCCCCAAGATAGGGACTTGCTAAGTTGCCCAGGCTGGCCTCCAACTTGTGATCCTCCTGCCTCAGCCTCTGAGTCACTGGAATTGCAGGCTTGTGCTACCACACCTGGCTCTGGTCCTCTTTTAGAGGGCAAAAGAATTGATTTTTCATTCAGTGCTGGGTTTCACCATCTATCAATATGTGAATGATTTCAGAACTTTTTCTCCATCCTTTAGGGGGCACCTTTGGTCTCTTAGGTAAGGTGTTAACAGCAGAAGCATTGGTTAGAGCCCGCCATTTGGGTGGTCCTATAGTTAGCACTTTCATTGACACTAAATGATTGAATTTGGTTCCTTTGATCCTGTGAAGAATCTTGTTATCTCAACCTGATAGAAATGATGCCCAAAGAAGTTAAGCAAACTACCCAATAGCGTGTAGCTGAATTATGGCATATCTCCCACATTAACTAGGATTCTCTGTGATCTGGAGTTAAGTTAGCTGGGTCAACACATGGGAAATGTGGCTAAGGAACAAAGGTGTCTCATGGAGCTGGGGGCTGAGATGCAGGGGAGACAAGAATCAGGCATGAGACCTGTCAGGGTGCTCTCCTTTTATCTCTATTCCTCTCTTTCCCACTATATTATTCTCTCTTCCTGTAGACTTTCCTGATTCTCCAGGCCTTGTGACAGAAAAAAAAATGGCCACTAAAGTCCTTGTTCTTTTTCTTTTCTCTCAATTCAAAAATCCTTTTTGATTTTTGAGCAATTTTCACTGAATTGCTCAGGGCCTCACTATATTGCTGAAGTTGACCATTTTTTTCTCATGGGTATGAGAAAGCATACCCATTAACCTAGGGGGACTCACATTCTATGGAATGGCTGCTATCCTGGCCCCACTCCTGGTCATTGGGATATTTGCTTTACAGCCCAGTAGCAGGGAACAAACCTCTGATAGCCTCGTCAAGGACTTGCAGCAAGAGGGCTCAGGAAAGGGACACCAGAGAAGGCAACTTTTTTGGTTTTGGTACTGGGGATTGAACTCAGGGGTACTCGACCACTGAGCCACATCCCCAGCCCTATTTTGTGTTTTATGTAGAGACAGGGTCTCACTGAGTTGCTTAGCGCCTTGCCGTTGCTGAGGCTGGCTTTGAATTCGCGATTCTCCTGTCTCAGCCTCCCAAAGTGCTGGGATTACAGGTGTGTGCCACCACACCCGGCTCAGAGAAGGCAACTTTTGACTCAGTGATGGTAGAAACAAAATCAAGTTAAGGGAGTGTGAACTTACAGTCAAGGCTTTAGCTGGGGCTGGGTGTTGGAAACATCTCTATGGAGGAACCAGGCTGCTCTCCAAAGGGAAACAAGGGCTTTTGTGGATTGCTGAAGTGGGCTAGAGCCTGGTAACTTTTCATTGGCCAAGGGCATGTTCCAAAAGATGTTTTTCTTTGTGGTAACTCAGAATACCTGGTGGTCACGGTCAATTTGTCCTTCTGAATTACTCTCGCAGCTGGTGCCATCATCCTATGCAAACATCCTGGCCTTGTACCTCAATCTGAGCTTATGATAGGGCTAAAGGACTTTCGAGTGCTTGGGCTGCTATAGCTGCCAAAAATGCACAAGGGTAGGATAGAAGAAAACACATACCAGCTCCCAGGAGCAATCAAAATGTCTACGTACAGAGCTGAGTAGAATCTGATCCAAAAATTAAGGCATCAAAGAGGACAGACACAATATGAAGACAGAGATCCCACCCCTGCCCCCATTCAGACACTTGCAGGTCCAAGTGAAGAGTCAATGTTTTCAGCAAAAGTGGCCTTTAGGTCCCTGAAAAGAAACTGAAG
Source organism: Geosciurus inauris (assembly GCA_004024805.1). Taxonomy (NCBI): domain Eukaryota; kingdom Metazoa; phylum Chordata; class Mammalia; order Rodentia; family Sciuridae; genus Geosciurus; species Geosciurus inauris. The sequence continues at coordinate 24,024 of PVHX01020161.1, forward strand.
CAACTGTAATCATAACCTATGAGAGGCATTATCTACAGCAAAGTTAGGAGAGAACTAATAATGTATTGCCCAGTTGTGACTTTCAAAATTAGTGATTTTTTTTCCTTTTTGTACTAAAGATTAAACTCAGGAGTGCTTTACCACTTAGATACATCTTCAACTCTTTTTGAGACAGGGTTTCACTGAATTGCTCAGGGCCTCACTATATTGCTGAAGTTGACCTTGGACTTGTGAACCTCCTGCTTCAGCCTCCTGTGTCTCTCACAGGATTACAGCAGGTTTACAGATGTGTGCCACTGCACCTGGCCATACAATTAGTGATTTTTAAGTGGACTAAAAGCAATCGAAGCTGGAGTGTTTATTTAGGTTTTTCCTGGTAACAGTTTCACCTTATGTAAACATCCTGCTTCTGTGGATTTATCAGAGTCTCAGGACAAGAGCTGAGAAGAGCACAAGGGTAGAGAATGCAACATGCCATAGTTCATAGTGATAGTTCATTGTGCACAAAGGATTTATGTCATTGTCCCAGCCTTTGGTCCCACCATGGTGGTTCCTGATGGTCTCAAAAGGATCTTTGAGGCCACAGCTGCTGCTGTGCTCTCTCTCTCCATGGACATTTGTCCCACCAGCCCCTGCAATTGTTTATTGTGCAATTCACAAAGTGCAATGTGGACCCTAATGCAATAGCTGCCTGGGACCTCAGAGTTCTACTCCCACATCTTTGGGAGATGAAATTCTTGGGCATTTCTTGCAGCACAGTCTTTGGTTCCAGGTGTGTTTGGGGTGATTAATTCCCAGAAAGAGTCATGACAACCCAGTTACTCTGGGACAGAACAAGCCTCTCTGGACAGTGGCCCCCGCTGGAGCCCAGGGAGTCAAGGAGCCCACGGCATTTGCGCTCCCTGCACAGGCTGGGGTTGTTCCTGATTGTGATCACTTCCTTCATGGCATGAGTACATGGGTGTGGCTTTCACCCTGCCTAGCTTAGTACTGCCCTGAACCTAACCAGGACAGGCAGTTTGTCCAGAATTGAGAGAGCCATGGTAGCTGCGGCCTCTCTCAGCAAAGAAAGGAGTGTCTTGTTTACTTTCTGCAGGGCCTTGCGTCATTCCAAGCCACACTGGAGCCTTGTCCACATGGGCCTGCTCATTTTCCTGAAGAAGGCGGGGTTGCCCACTCCCTCCCCCAGCCAGCCCTCCAGCTCACTGCAAGCAGCTGCAGCCTTGAGGTTTCTTGGAAGAAGCTTTCACCTGGGATCCACCCTGGAGAGAGGACCCCTCTTCCAGAGGGAGAGGGTGGTGTTGCTCTCCTACAAAGGAGACATCCCTCTCGGCCTCCTGAGTCAGCCTGTTGCAGCTGCTGCGATGACATATTGCTAACACTCAGCGGGCCAGGCTTGGAGCTCCAGACCCAATCATCCAAATTGTCTATTGAACATTTGCCCTCCATGTACCCCACGAACTCCAGGATGTCCTTGTCATTTGCACACACTCTCCAGTCCCCTTCTCACTCTTTAAGATCTGCCTCTCCTCCAATACCCCTCCGCCCCTATTGGGTGAATGTGTCCACAGGCGCCTAAGCACTTAAGCCCAGGAGTTGTTCTCCACTCCTTCATACAAGAAACATCTGTTCAACCTGTCTTGGGCCAGGCCCTGTGCTAGGCCCTGGGAAGGGGATGAGCTTAATAAGATTCAGGAAAGTTTCCTAGAAGTGGTAAGGAGGTTGAATCATGAGAGGAAGGGCAGAGGAGGCCCTGGGGCAGAGGGTGTCTGGGGCATGGTGTTGGGGGACTGTGAGCAGGCCAAGGCTGCGGGGTGTCACATGCAGGGCAAAGGCATCCTGAGTTCATGCTGCAGCCACCAACAGGGGTGGGATAAGAAGACTTATTTATTTATTTTTGGGGGGGAGGGAGGGAGCATCTACTGTCATAGAACCTGGTCATATAGGTATGGAGCGCCATTTAAAGGTTCAGGGATATGGGTGAGAGCACCCGATAAAGGAAGCCTTAGATCTGTATTCAAATGACTCCTTTTGGAGGTTTGACTATGAAAGTGGGGGGCAGGAAGATGGAAATGAGATAATGAAAACACATTATGGAACCTGAGCTAGGGCCTGGGAGGAAGCAAAACAAAAGGACCATTCACTATTCAATGAGGGTAGAAAAAAGAAGATGGAAGATCCCCGGAGTGACTTCCCTGTTTCCTGCTGGGGTGCTGGGCGCATGGTAGGTCAGCGATGGAACTAAAGAACACAGGAGAAACAAGTGTAGGGGAAATTTGATGAGTTCATATGTGGAGCGGGGGGGGGGGCAGAATCTTTGTGGGCTGGGGTTATGGTGCAGTGGTAGCATGCTTGTCTAGCACACATGAGGCACTGGGTTCAATCCTCAGCACCACATAAAAATAAAATATTGTGTCCACCTACAACTAAAAACTAAATATTAAAAAACATTTTTAAAAAAGGCATAATCTTTGGAGTTGAGACTGCATCTAGGACCCCGTGAGTCATAAGGACTCATGAGAGTCACATAGTCAGTCCAGTGAGAGAGGGAGGAATGGGAAAATAGGGTGGGAGACGCATCTTAAAGGGGTGGCCCAAGGAAAAGAAATGCAGACAGAAAGAACTCCAAGACACATGAGGAGACTAGAGTAAGAAAATCACAAAAGCCAAACAGCTTTAAGAAATGAGCATCGAGAAATGAAGTATGGAGTAATCCCAGCAACTCTGGAGGCTGAGGCAGGAGGATCACAAGTTTGAGGCCAACTTCAGCAACCAAGTGAGGACCTAAGCAATGTTGTCTCAAAATAAAAAGGGCTGAGGATGTAGCTCAGTGGCAGAGGGATGTTAGATTCAATCCCCAGTACTGAGGGGAAGAAAAAGAAATGAGCAGTGTCATACACCACAGAGAAGTCCAGCAGGATAAAGACTGGAAACTGTTCATTAGACTTGACATTTTAGGGAGCCACTGGTGACCTTTGATTGACAAGGGCTGGTCTTGATAGATATGGTAGCCCTGCTCTCCCTGCACCTATGTATATGTGGAAGGGAGAATGGGAGTTGAGTTTGTATGCAGCAACCAGTGTGTTCAATTTAGAGGGAGTCTGATTTAAAGCTAAACAAAATTGCATTTGAAAGAATACAATTTTAAAAAGTAAAGGTAAACATTCAAAAAACCATCTAAACTTTGGAAAGCCTCAGTCTTTAGGAAATAAACACAACAGTGCTCAGGAAGGAATGAGTCTCTGAGTTGAGTGATCCTGCTGTTCTGGTGCAAAGTTCTGTATTGTGTGCTTTCTGTGAATGAAACGTGTGCATTAAAAGGCTTGTATTTGGCACTTGGTTTTGTACAACAGTGTCCCCTGGTGTAGATTTCATGCAGAAACACTGTAAGCACGGGGGCAATACTATAGAAATACTGGGGCTCTGATACTTCTTAACTTAAAAAAGCAAGTTCAGAACATGTTTTGGGATGGGGGAAATGTTTGAGTTGTGATCCTTTTTAGGTTTTAAAATGTAATGCAGCATTAGGGACAACAATACTATTTGTTATGGCTCGTTTATTTATTTATTTTACTTTTGGGGAAGGTACTGAGTGAGGGTTAAAGCTAGATGTGCTCTACCACTAAGCTGTATCTCCTAGTCATTTTTTTTTTTTGGTACTGGAGATTGAACTCAGGGGCACTCGACCACTGAGCCACATCCCCAGCCCTATTTTGTGTTTTATGTAGAGACAGGGTCTCACTGAGTTGCTTAGTGCCTCGCCATTGCTGAGGCTGGCTTTGAACTCCCGATTCTCCTGTCTCAGCCTCCCAAAGTGCAGGGATTACAGGCTTGCACCACTGCGCCTGGCTTCCTAGTCATTTTATTTTATTTTTCAAATTTCTCTCTTTTTTAAATTAATTTATTTACATGCATTTCAAGTCATAGTACATATATAGAGCTCAATTTTTCCATTTCTCTGGTTGCAAACCAGATAAAGTCACACCATTTGTGTCTTCATACATGCACCAATGGTAGTGATGACCATCTCAATCAACCATCTTTACTATACCCATTCCCCTTTCCCTCCCCCACCTCCTCCCTGCCCCATCCAGAGTTCTTCCATTTCTCCTATGTTGCCCATTCCCACCCCCCTTATGTATCAGCATCCACTAATCAGAGAGAACATTCGGCATTTGGTTTTTTGGGATTGGCTTACTTCACTTAGCATAATGTTCTCCAATTCCATCCATTTACCTGCAAATGCCATACTTTTATTCTCTTTTATTGCTGAATAATATTCCATTGTGTATATGCACCACAGTTTCTTTATCCATTCATCTATTGAAGGGCATCTGGGTTGCTTCCACAGTTTTGCAATTGTGAATTGTGCTGCTATAAATATTGAAGTGGCTGCTTTACAGTAGTATGCTGTTTTTAAGTCTTTAGGGTATAGGCCAAGGAGTGGGATAGCTGGGTCAAATGGTGGTTCCATTCCAAGTTTTTTAAGAAATCTCCATATTGCTTTCCAGATTGGTTGCACCAGTTTGCAATCCCACCAGCGATGTTTGAGTGTACCTTTTTCACCACATCCTCGCCAGCACTTATTGTTGCTCGTATTTTGGATAGCTGCCATTCTGACTGGGGTGAGATGAAATCCTAGAGTAGTTTTGATTTGCATTTCTCTAATGGCTAGAGATGTTGAACATTTCTTCATATATCTGTTTATTGATTGTATATCTTCTTCTGAGAGGTTTCTATTCAGCTCCATAGCCCATTTATTGATTGGGTTGTTTGTTTTTTTGGTGTTAAGTTTTTTGAGTTCATAAATATCCTGGAGATCAGTGCTCTATCTGATGTGTGTGTGGCAAAAATTTGCTCCCAGAATGTAGGCTCTCTGTTCACCTCATTGATTGTTTCTTTTGCTGAGAAGAAGCTTTTTAGTTTAAGTCCATCCCATTTATTGATTCTTGCTTTTAGTTCTTGTGCTATAGGAGTCTTGTTAAGGAATTCAGGGCCTAATCCAACGTGATGAAGATTTGGACCTACTTTCTCCTCAATTAGACACAGGGTCTCTGGTCTAATTCCTAGGTCTTTGATCCACTTTGAGTTGAGTTTTGTGCATGGTAAGAGATGGGGGTTTAGTTTCATTTTGCTGCATATGGATTTCCAGTCTTCCCAGCACCATTTGTTGAAAAGGCTATCTTTTCTCCAATGTATGTTTTTGGCACCTTTGCCTAGTATGAGATAGCTGTATTTATGTGCATTACTCTCTGTGTTTTCTATTCTGTACCATTGGTCTACATGTCTATTTTGGTGCCAGTACCATGCCGTTTTTGTTACTATTGCTTTGTAGTAAAGTTTAACGCCTGGTATTGTGATGCCTCCTGCTTCACTCTTCTTGCTCAGGATAGCTTTGGCTATTCTGGGTCTCTTATTTTTCCAAATGAATTTCATGATTGCCTTTTCTATTTCTATAAGAAAGGACTTTGGGATTTTAATTGGGATTGCATTGAATCTGTATAGCGCTTTGGGTAGTATGGCCATTTTAATAATATTGATTCTGCCTATCCAAGAACATGGGAGGTCTTTCCATCTTCTAAGATCTTCTTCAATTTCTTTCTTTAGTGTCTTGTAATTTTCATTGTAGAGGTCTTTCACCACTCTTGTTAGATTGATTCCCAAGTACTTTATTATTTTGGAGGCTATTGCGAATGGAGTAGTTTTTCTAATTTCTCTTTCAGAGGACTCATTGCTGATGTATAGAAATGCATTTGATTTATGGATATTGATTTTATATCCTGCAACTTTGCTGAATTCATTTATCTGTTCTAGAAGTTTTCTGGTGGAATTTTTTGGATCCTCTAAGTATAGAATCATGTCGTCTGCAAATAATGATAATTTGAGTTCTTCTTTTCCTATTCTTATCCCTTTAATTTCTTTCATCTGTCTGATTGCTCTGGCTAGAGTTTCAAGGACTATATTAAATAAGAGTGGTGAGAGAGGGCATCCCTGTCTTGTTCCAGTTTTTAGAGGGAATGCTTCCAATTTTTCTCCATTTAGGATGATGTTGGCCTTAGGCTTAGCATATATTGCTTTAACAACGTTGAGGTATGTTCCTACTATCCCTAGTTTCTCTAGTGTTTTGAGCATGAAAGGGTGCTGTATTTTGTCAAATGCTTTCTCTGCGTCAATTGATAGAATCGTGTGATTCTTATCTTGAAGTCTATTGATGTGATGGATTACATGTATTGATTTCCATATGTTGAACCAAACTTGCATCCCTGGAATGAACCCCACTTGATCATGGAGCACTATTTTCTTAATATGCTTTTGTATGCAATTGGCCAAAATTTTATTAAGAATTTTTGCATCTATATTCATCAGGGATATTGGTCTGAAATTTTCCTTTTTTGACGTGTCTCTGTCTGGTTTTGGAATCAAGGTGATATTAGCCTCATAGAATGAGGTTCCATCCATAGGAAGGGTTCCATCCCTTTCTATTTCATGGAATAATTTGAGGAGTATTGGAGTTAGTTCTTTGTAGGTCTTGTAGAACTCGGCTGAGAATCCATCTGGTCCAGGGCTTTTCTTGGTTGGAAGGCTCTTGATGGCCTCTTCTATTTCCTTGCTTGTAATTGATCTGTTTAAGTCATGAATGTCCTCCTGGTTCAGTTTAGGTAGGTCATATGTCTCTAGGAATTTGTTGGTGTCTTCAGGGTTTTCTATTTTACTGGAATATAAGTTTTCAAAATAGTTTCTGATTATCCTCTGTATTTCAGCAGAGTCTGTTGTGATATTTCCTTTTTCATCACAAATTTTAGTAATTTGGGTTTTCTCTCTCCTTCTTTTTGTTATGGTGGCTAAGGGTTTGTCAATTTTGTTTATTTTTTTGAAGAACCAGCTTTTTGTTTTATCACTTTTTTAAATTGTTTCTTGTGTTTCAATTTCATTGATTTCAGCCCTGATTCTAATTATTTCCTGTATTCTACTTCTTTTGGTGTTACTTTGTTCTTCTTTTTCTAGGGCTTTGAGTTGTAGTGTGTCAAGTCATTGATTTGTTGACTTTTACATCTTTGAATATATGAACTTAATGCAATGAACTTTCCTCTTAGCACTGCCTTCATATTGTCCCAGAGATTTTAATATGTTGTATCAGAGTTCTCATTTACCTCCAAGAATTTTTTTTATCTCTTCCCTGATGTCTTCTGTTACCCATGCATTGTTCAACAGCAAATTATTGAGTCTCCAGGTGTTGTAGAGGCTTCTTTTTTTAAAACTGTCATTAATTTCTAGTTTCAGTCCATTATGGTCAGATAGAATGCAGGGTAGTATCTCTATATTTTTGTATTTACTGAGACTTGCTTTGTGGCATAGCATATGATCTATTTTGGAGAAGGATCCATGTGTTGCTGAGAAAAACGTGTATTTGTTTGTTGAAGGATGGAGTACTCTCTATATATCCGTTAAGTCTAGACCATTGATTGTTCTATTAAGTCTTGTAGATTCTTTGTTTAGTTTTTGTTTGGAAGATCTGTCCAGTGGTGAGAGAGTTGTGTTAAAGTCACACAATACTATCGTGTTGGGGTCTATTTGGTTCTTGAATTTGAGAAGGGTTTCTTTGACGAATATGGCTGCCCCATTGTTTGGGGCATAGATATTTAAGATTGTTATGTCTTGTTGATGTATGATTCCCTTAAACAGTATGAAATGACTTTCTTTATCCCTTTTCACTAACTTTGGCTTGAAGTCTACTTTATCTGAAATGAGGATGGAAACTTCTGCTTGTTTACGCAGTCCATGTGAGTGATAAATTTTTTTCCATCCTTTCACCTTCAATCTGTGAGTATTCTTTCTATGAGATGAGTCTCTTGGAGGCAGCATATTGTTGGGTCTTTTTTTAAAATCCAATCTGCCAGTCTGTGTCTTTTAATTGCTGAGTTTAGGCCATTGACATTCAATGTTATTATGGAGACATGGTTTATATTTCCAGACATTTTAGTTTATTCTTAGTTTTTAACTTGACTAGGTTTCTCCTTTGATTGGCCTTTAGTGTAGCTCCTCCCTCTGCAGGTGTTCATTGTTGTTTTTCATTTCCTTCTCATGGAATATTTTACCAAGTATGTTCTGTAGTGCTGGCTTTCTTGCTGTGAATTCTTTTAATTTTTTTTTATCTTGGAAGGTTTTTATTTCATCATCAAACCTAAAACTTAATTTTGCTGGATATAAGATTCTTGGTTGGCACCCGCTGTCTTTTAGCGCTTGGTATATGCTTTGCCATGATCTTCTTGCTCTCAGGGTCTGGGTTGAGAAATCTGCAGTGATCCTAATTGGCTTCCCTCTATATGTAATCTGATTCCTTTCTCTTGTGGCTTTTAAGATTCTCTCCTTGGGCTGGGATTGTAGCTCAGTGGTAGAGCGCTTGCCTTGCATGCGTGAGGCCCTGGGTTCGATCCTCAGCACCACATACAAAGCAATAAAATAAAGACATTGTGTCCATCTACAACTAAAAACATATTTAAAAAAAATTCTCTCCTTATTCTGAATGTTAGGCATTTTCATTATGATGTGCCTTGGTGTAGGTCTGTTGTGATTTTGTACATTTGGTGTCCTGTAAGCCTCTTGAATTTGATTATCCAATTCATTCTTC